>JAHLJT010004567.1:211412325-211549953 GCA_031308135.1 Acheta domesticus
GAGTGTGTGAGTGTGTGTGTGTGTGTGTGAGTGTGTGAGTGTGTGAGTGTGTGAGTGTGTGAGTGTGTGTGTGTGTGTGTGAGTGTGTGAGTGTGTGTGTCTGTGTGTGTGTGAGAGTGTGTGTGTCTGTGAGTGTGTGAGTGTGTGTGTGTGTGAGTGTGTGTTTGCGAAACGCCAACACGACGCGGCGTGAAGATCTGGCGAGCGACTTCCCAGAACGAGACTGTTGTACCGTCGTCGTCTGAATTTCCTGTGTGTCTTCGCCTTTTAAAACCACTTCGTGCGAGATGTCGCCAATTCGCACCGTTTTATACTACTAGGTGAATGCTACGACGTGTTGTCCACAACATGCGCATCACTAAACTGACTAAACAACTTAATGAGGTTTTGGAAATATTTTGGAAGCATTTTATGTTATTAACAATACTAACTCCATAAAACTCTCAGACCATACTGTACTTTATTATCAATCAAACACAGATTTATCTGTATGAGAGTCTACATTACTTTAATTCCGTGAGCTAATGTTTGGTTTAATTATATTGGTGAATAAAAATAATACATTACCCGCTACGACTCATTCTGATTGATAAATGTTGCACGCCATCATGTTTCCAAAGTATAGAAACTATTGGCACTCTCGATTGTTGCGCACGTAATGTATTTACTGCTTCTACACACAAAGAACAAATCGAAAAACAGAAGTTGTAGTAATTACATGTGATTTGTAACAATTGGAATTGATCCGGGTCTTTGAGAATACTCGTAAAGGTTAACAGAAGATTGTCATCGTCTTCGTAAACGATTTGTCTTGGCTCCTTGGAAGAGTGGTCATTCAACATGACGAGTTCATCTTTTTTTATTTCATCGATAGGTCAATTTGAAACACAGTGTTTCGAATTGGATAAATATATCCGTGTCAGTGTGATTCATTTTGAGGATTTTTATACAGACGCTACTTGGTTCGCTATGAGAATAAAACAATATAGCAATCTATAAGCGCACAAACATTATTTTGAATCGTAAGAAAGAAATCGGTTATTAAGTTTAACAACACCAGAAATTAAAGGCAAGTACAATTCCTAACTAAATCAGGTCATTTTTACCCGTATTGAAAATGAATATGTAAGACGAATGTAATTATCAATTGTAGTATAAATTTAAATATATGCGTATCATTCATGCTGCTTAGAGGCAATGATGAAAAAGGCAACTTTCAGCAATAATTCAAACCCTGGAAGTTATTAATCATGGAGAGTCTTCTTTCATTTCGCACGTATTTCTACAAAAATAAATATTACAAAATACGGTTTAAGAAACGTGACGTGTATGTCACGAATGTGCAAATCACTGAAGGAGGAACACTTGTTTTATTCATTCTCTTTTTGCTCCTCGCAGAAGATCTTCACTCGTTAACTAAACGAGGCGGGTAATCTCTCATTTGACATTCTCCGCCCGCCCGACTGTTTGACATCCCGAGATGGACAGTGTCAGAAGAACAAGGAGATAAAAATCGCCCAAATTAGCGCTCACGTTATTTACGGCTACTGCCGCCGAAGTTGTTGCTCGCCCTGACTTAAAAGGGTTCGAGGTAATGGACAAGCCTCCACCCGATTTCAGATTATTTAATTCCGCATAGACACAGTTGATCAGTGCTTAAATTGCACACACACGTTTCTGAGACTCGAGTTCGGTTACTGGATCGTCCGGACTTAATGGAGTTCTCTTTCATGATATTCTCCTAATGCAAATGCTGAACCAGTAGATTTTTGTCTTTTTATCTCCTGATTTCTCTGGTTCCAGACTTTGCAGCAATAATCTATTTGCACCTAACAGCCGCCCATTTAAAATTATTCGTTGCATGTTCATTTATCCAAATTAGTTTTGCTTGAAAATCAATTACCAGAAACGGTGTGTATGTACCGTGCGCAAAAAATGGATAATGTGAAATATATGATTTTAATTACAAGAATGATGAAAGGCAGTTTCCCTCAATTGTGTAAATTTTTTTAGTGATACAGTACATGTTAGATACGTGCAAAATGGAAATTTAAAATTTGCGTTATTGAATATTTAAACTTACTATGAGGTTCAATACACCGATAAAAAGAGTGCATACTGGTCGTGAGTGCAGAATAGATGAAATTGGAGATATAGAGGAAGACAAGCTTTTCGTGTCCGGACCGATGATGGTTGGCAGCATTTAACCTATAATATTTGATCGTCTGTGGATCAGTGAAAAACAAAGTATCCGTGTAACATAGGTATTATTTGCCCAATATGTAAACATTTAGTTCCTCCGGGGACTCTCGTTGCTTTCCGGACCTCCGAAGCTTATTGGAGATCTTCTGAATTAAATGGAAGAACTATACGAAGCTGGAAAGTTGGGGGTCTAACGTTCCTGAGGATGGGTATGAGGGCGTAATAAGGAAGGATCGTAGGCTTAAAGGATCGGGGACTCAAAGTAACATGTGATGCACAGCTAAATTAAATCCGTGAAATCAATGCAAGTGAAGAATTGCGTTCGAATGATCGAAGACACATCGTGTATGAGATAGCGGAGTCCCTCGTATTGCGGAATCTGACATTCCTCCGTGTGGGACGCAGGGACCGGCCGTCGCAGCTGATGCGCGGTATAGGCAGGCCCGCGCCGCGCCGCGCCGCGCCGCGCCGGGCAGGTCCTTCCACGCAGGTCACGTCGGCGCAGGCGCATGCTGATGCCCCACTTTGGAAAACAAACACTCGTTTCATTATGTAAAAAAGCGCCGCGCTCCTGGAAAACTGTTTAACACTAAATTATCGCGCGGAATGCGACAAGGCGACCGCCGCCGTCTCGGCCCGAATTCCTCGGCCTCCGTCCTCGTCCCCGTCCTCGTCCTCGCAGCCCTCCACGCCCTCGTTCGCCCGCCCGCCCGCCCGCCCGCCCGCCCGTCCTCTGCTGGCGTCGAGGGCGCGCGGCCGAGAAAGTGAGGTTCGGGGGGCGACGATGCAACCAGCTGCGGTCGTCGTGTTTGCAGTTCAATTTGCGGGTGTGGTGCCATTAGTATTTGGTTGTTTATTTCGTCAAGTATGTTGTTATTAGGAAAAGTAAGAATCACTCAGGGCAAAATTTCAGGATATTAGCATTGATTCTGCTAATGGCTTCATTTGGAAATGTGCGTCCTTTCCTAGAAATCATTCTAATTGGTGTTTCAAAATATAAATTCTCTCATTTCTTACTTGATCAATAGTAATTGCATTTCATAATTGCCTACAATTCGAAGGATTGGAATTGTAAGCGTCACGCTCCAGAGATAATGTGAAACAAAACTGAGATAGAGATAATGCGGCCTAATTGGAAGGCTGCAACATATGAACAAAGGTATAGTATTTATACATTCTTATATACATTCTTTGTATATTAAGTTTATTTCTCTTTTCGAAAACGCACTAAAAATGCTGTTGTGGCAATTCATATCTTCAATATGCAACTTGTTACAAAGCGCTTAGAAGTAACGTGGTCCATTTTATTTGAAAACTAGCAAATATACCGATTTTAGCATCAAATAAATTAGTGAGCCATTACTACAATTTATATATTGTTCCTTTCGTTTTCTCCAATATTCCTGAAACTTTTAAGAAAACACGAACCATCTTTTAATATAATATTAAAGTGATATTTTTTTTCAAAAAATGAAAAAGAAAATATAATATTTCGAAATGCCCATTTAAATGTTCATGTTTAAATATTTCTCATTCTGCTGGCGGGTACGAGTAGTTGCACCCAGACGATGTTTCTTTGTAGCATCGAGAACAGAATCACCTGCAGCCGTTCTCTGCGCGCACGAGCAAGTAAAAAATACCCGCGTATCAGCGGCGCGCGCGCGGGTGTGGGCGGGCGGCGCCTTGATGCGAGCGCAGCCGCCGCGCAGGTGGCGCCCTCACTTAGCGCTCTGCGATACGCCGCGCCCCACCCACCCTTCCATCCCCGACTCGTTCGCACCACCAGGCCCGCCCCCCCCGCCCCGCCCCCCGCCCCGCCCCGCCCCGCCCCGCCCCGCCGAGCCCCGTGCAGTGGCTTGCACCACCCCAGCCCACTCAGCCACCCCGCCCTTCACTCGCTCACCTCGCGCCGCACCCAACTGCCCCTCCACGCAGCACACCACTCCCCCATGCCCCTTCACGTCCCAGCCCACCCCGTCCCACCTGTCCTGCCCGTTCTCCCCGCCCTTCCGTCCCCGTCCCGTCTCGTCGTTCCGCGTCCCGCCTCGTCCCATCCTATCCGTCCCATCCGTCCTTCCCGCCCTGTCCATTGTGCCCGTCCCGTCCGTCCAACCCGCCCCGACCGTCCCTTGGTATAGCTTCCTGGCCAGCCCCCGCCCTTCGTGGTCCCGCCACGCCCCGCCCGCACCCCGCTCCGCGCTGCGCCGCGTCTGGCGCGTACCGCCCCTTGCGCCTGTCGCCTCCAGCAGGTGCAGCCGCCGCCGCGCCGCGCCGCACCGCGCGCCTCGTTCTCCGAGGTTGTTTCGGGCGAGGGCGGGGGCGGGGCCGCCGGCTATCGGCGCTCTGAGATAAAGGCTGCCGGGTAAGTGGATGGATGTGCCCGCACGTCACTATGGGGCGGGGCCGTTCTGGGAGAGGCGGCGGCTGCTATTCTGTACTTGTCTGTTTTCAAGTTCTGTGCGACAAGCAACCGAGTTGATGCCAAGCTCATGCCAAATACATGCTGCTTGAAATGCACAATGCAGTTAACCTTACGCTTCTTAGTTTAGAAATAAACTGTATTTTAACGGTAATTAAAATTCAATCATATTCACGTAGAATGGGCTGTTGTATTATTTACTTCGTTTGTGCCCCTCTTGTTCATTATGGACACTCAATGTTTAGTTCTTCCGGACTCAAATTATTCATTTAATTTAAGAAAAAATATTTTTGTCAGAATCGAATGAAACTCTGAGGACGAAGCCATTGCAAACCATCAAAAACGCTATTCTGAAGAAATACAAGTTGCCGGAAATGTATAACACGGTAAGCAAAGAGAAGCCTAGCACATCAAGAAGAGGATACCAAATGCATTACGCCACAAAGTGTCTTGTTGCGTTTCTTCAGATAAGAGTAAGTAAACGGAAGAAATCCAGGGACAACCCAAAGTAGCTCCTTGTTATCGGTATCTGCGTTGGAAATACCTTCCAGGAACCCTTGAATGGCAGCAAGACGATGCGGATATTCCAGTCAACCTGTGCCGCAACGTTCCTGAGTTTTTGTTCGTCACTTCCAGGTGAATGCAAGGCCGTCCATGCGGCAATAATTTCTTCGCCCGTCACTGCACGTGCGCGACATACGCATACAATAGACTTTAAAATGAGTGAAAGCAACAAAAATAGCGGTTTTGGAGTTGTGCCAATTCAGCATAAATAAGTGGTTCAGACGAGGACGTTTGAGTTATACCTGTCGGAGACAGCGTTACTTGTTGAACAGGATAATTTTTGCAATTACTTTGGAGCATTTGTAATGAAAAATGCATTCGCATGTTTTTCATTTGGACATTAGAACATTTCGACATCCACAGCTGTCGATTTTTCTTAAACTGAAATAGAGTAATTTTGAAACGTTTAGGATTCTCGTATATTTGTTTCCAATCATTTGACAGGTTATCGTATTCAACTATTAGATTTCAAATTATCCTATTTTTTACGCGCAAATGTAGGTTCCTACCAAGAACACCTCTTTTTCTCCATTATCGGCACAGTTACATATCCCAATACTCGCAAATGCTGTTTTTATCAGATGTACCAGAACCAATAAGAAGGCAGCGAGCATTGTATCTCACGAGGCCAAATCAAAGACGAACAATAGGCGCGAGAAAGCCGCAAATATGGGGAAAGAAGGAAATCGCAGCGGAGAGGCATTGTTGTAGCTAGCCGGGGCGGGGCGGGGCGGGGCGGGGCGGGGCGGGGCGGGGCGGAGTCACGTGGGGTGGGGATAACGCACATCCATCTCCGTGGCAACGCGGCTGCGCTCATCGGTCGCCCATTGTCTCGCCCGCGAAATGAGACGGCGACGCGCATGCGCCCGAGACAGACAGACGTCTTCCGAGAGTCCATCACCTTCAGCATTCCTCCGTTTGCTTAAGGTCAAATCCGTAATATTTTTTTATTCCGTTCCTCCCAATGGATAAAACAGAAAGATCAACATTTTTGCAGGCATTTGTATTTATTACAATTTACCTACGCGTTGTGAATACTATACCTTTTATTGCATTTTTTAAAATTTTTACTTATTTTACAACAATTATACTTCATTAAATTTATTTACTTTAGTTAAGGAAAAAATAATAAAAAAATCAGACGTAAATACTGTTCGAGAAAACACAAAATTAATTTATGTATGTGCCTGATGTCACAGAACAAAACATGCTATATTTCTCGATTAAAAATGTACTTAGTTTTCAAATTGTTTATATGATAAAGTAAGTATCAAGCAAAATCATTCGTATTTTAATATGATTATTTTTCTAAAAACGTTTTGTTTCTGGTAGTGTGTAGTTTTTGTGTTGGTTTTGTAGTTTTAGTGTGAAGTTTCGATTCACGGCGCCACTAGATTACTATCTCTTCAACTCGTTATCTTCTCGCGGTTATCGCCTAACAATGCGTGCGATGACGTGAACGCAATATGTACATCGCATGTAATATAAAATAGTTAATAATTAAATCATTAGAAAGCGTTTATAACCTGAAAAACTTTGCAACAGCTGAGTTACACTATGCAATAAAGAGATAAGTAGATGGATCAACGTTTGGTGGATAGGTGATTATGGCGATTGAATGACGATGCTGCGGCGGCGGAATGAGAGACAGCGGACGCAGCAGTTTTAAGGAATGGTGTGTGCTAAAGTGGTGAAAGTCAATAAAATAGTTAATTATTTAATTAATAAGCAATGTTTCAGTCCAAAATATGAGTAGGAAGTTAAAAGAATATCTCCTTAACTGATCTGGTTCATTTCTGATCTGGTGTTTCTACTTGTATTTGAACCCCGTTTTCCAGAGATGAAAAACTATAATCCTAACTCATACACTATATTTTGCCCCATTTTGCGAGTGTAGATAAACTATTATCTAATTTAGAACCCAAGCACGAAACGAAGCAAAATTTAAATGGCTTTTCAAATTTAATCAACTTCTGCGCGGAATAACCCTACGCCAACATCTTAAGTGCGACATTTTTAAAATGCTTATATTTCTAAGAAGTAAATAACTACGTCCAGGTTAATAACTAATTCTCTTAGACATCCATGATTTTACTCCTTCCGCAAATGATCGTTTAACTGTAAACTTTATCACGTTATCATTATAAGAAAATAATTCATCCAAAAAGTATTACACACAAATTATGATACGTTTCCTAAATGGATCATTTCTCGCTGGTGGAATCCACAACATCGCGATTTTCCCATAAACGCTCATTCTCGAAGCCAGCGATCAACGGTATTCCACCGCTGCACATCTTACCGCTCTTATGATGCACAGTCCTTAGTCTTTTGGCCATGGAATGAGTTTGAATCAAATCTGTGGTCACCCCAGTGCCCACCCATAGTACAACTGCGGAAATAAAATCGTTCGTTTATACCTTATGCCCCTGCGAGCAAAATTAAATCTTTTTTGTGACGTCGTGAATTTTAAATAACGAAACTGAATCTTGAATAAAAGACCTGGATATAAACTGAACTTTCATGATAAGGTAGTTTCTTTCCTGGAACGAAACTAAATTCTCAGCCACAGTTGTTTCAGATGCAATTTTGTTACTAGTCAATAGATTTCTTCTCCACACTCCGGACTTCAGTTTCGTTACGTACTTTAGTTTTTATGCACAAGAAACAATAATGAAATGCCGAATATCGTTTGTTTCCTTTCTGTTGTCGTCCATGGTTTTGTGACAATGGTATTAGTGATAATAGTGTGATTTGAATGACGATGTGACAACGCTGTAATGAGACGCGAAAATGAGGCAACGCTGTAATGAAACGGGAGAACTCCTCTGCCACAATTCCGCTTCGTCCATCACAAATTCGCGTGGATCAGAGACTAGAATCCAGGTTCCCCAAAGTGGAAGGTAAGCGGTCTCACTCAGCGCCTTTCAACTCCCATACAACGAAGCGGAGACCATTACAGTGGCGCGCTCTCCTCTATCACCTTCTTACGGGAACTAAAAGACGAACAGCTGCCAACGATACTTCAAACCTGCTGCGTAGGTTTGCGAGACGCAAGCAGGCGCGTAATGTTTCAAACAAAGAGTCGATGTTCGCGCTTTCTTCGGCGGTTGTCTATATTATGAATAATTGAACATTTAGGGGACACTTTTCGTATTTCTCACAAATTAGCCAATTTTTTATAGGCGGAAGTTGGCGTGCCTAACCTGCAGCAGTACCCGGCGACACTAGCGCCTCCTATAGTAGCCGCCCTCGAGCTTTGTCTCCGGTTTTGATGGAGAGTTGCAAGGCCCTGGTCTCACCGCTATCCCTCGGCTCCCCTCAGCAGCGCCGCGCAGGGAGGTGTCCCTTGTGAGTGAGAGGCGTCTTCGGCCGGCATACCAAAAGGGTCGCCACCACCGCCACCGCCACCGCCGCGCTCGCGACCGCCGCCACCGCCGCGGCCGCTGCCAGCGCCGCCACCGCTGACTGACAGTCACTTGTCTCCGCTGCGCCTCGTGGAAGACGCGCGGGAGATATACATTCATGAATAAAATATCCATCCACCCGTGCTACATTGTGAGCGGCGCGCGGCTGCCCAGGTGGCCGGTGCGGACGAAGATAACGGATGCCGAGGTGGGGGGGTGAAGGGGAGGGGGTGGGGCAGCGGGGCGCTGCGATCCACTGCGCACGGGAGAAGGCCCAGGGCGGGCGGAGCGGGGCCGTTGATAACCAAGCGACAATAATAAGGAACGAACTTGTTCAAAAGAGATGTCACGTTATGCATCCGATTTCCTAAGGAGATGCAACACTGCTATCAGCGGACTGTGCAGAGGGACGTACGTAGGATCATCGCTCCAATTCACTGCGCTTGATCTTGAGATGGTGGTTTTGGAGAGGAATACAGAGGGATGGAAACTTTGTTTCAAATGGGGAGTCAGTGCGCTCATAAAGTTGGTTATGGCAATGGTTTGGCATGAGATTAAAGGAGAGATTGGGAGTGGGTTATGAAATTATGAAGTGATGAGGTCGTGGTCCTGTATGGAAGAGCGACAAGAATTCGTGATAATAATGATGATGATGGTGATGATAAAGGTTATAGGAGTAACACTGGAGTAGTAGGATCAACAAACGAATAAGAGTTCACAATGCTGCAAAATCTGTAGAAAATATGGAAAAACAACTATCAAATGAAAGAGCGCAACAATCTGATTTACGGCGATGTAGATACAGAAGGAGTCTCTAGCAAAGACATGAAAAACGTATCTAATAAAAGTATTGTTCAAGTTGGGTAATCAACGTAGAATGAATAAAAAATATAAAGACGTAAATGAGGGGACAGGGATTTGAACATGTAACAATAAGTAATGAAAGAAGTAAGATCAATAAATATAATATTATCCATTATTTCTGAACTAATGAAAGGTGGACATGATGGGGTCTGGAAAGGACGGATCTGACGATCACTAGTATATTTGCATACTACATTTACAAAGAAATAATTTGAGGATTAATGGTTCTCTACGATTCTTATTATAAGATTTATCGGCCAGAATAATGCAAAAAGGTTGGAGAAATTCAAAATAAATATATCATTGAAATATCAAAATTAAGAATATGTTTGCGTACTTTATATGATTTAATGAGCGTATTGTATACCCATGTAATATGTAACTATGTAATAACCATTTTTGCCCGAGAAACAGGTTTTAAACTTGATCAAAAACTATGTAAATGTGAATCTAGGAACGTACGACCATTTTTATAAGATACCGTATCGCTAGGATCCGGCAGAGATGGCGGAGGCAACGAGTAGATAAGAGAGCGCGTGATCGGAGGCCGAGAACAAAGGCTTGGGGTGACAACGATGCCAAGATGCGCGCGCATCGTGAGTGACAGGCGAAGAAGAGGGGGCAGCAATTATCGTGACGAGTTGCCTTATAGGCTGGCAGCCGCGTTCGCCGCCGCTTCTCAGAAGGGCGGTGTGTTCTGGGGTCAACGCAAACCTTTAAGAAGATGCTATATGGGACGGCCAAGACTGGCAGGAGAATTCCTGGCTGCTCGTTTAGTGAAAGAGTGGCTCTCAAAGTTCTCTCGCTTTGTTGAGCCAGGAGGGTTTGCAATACAATTTTAAATTGAATTATTCAAACGTTACGCGAACACTTTAAATATTTTTTAGATATAATTCGAAATAATAACAAGTTGAGTTCCAATGAACAAAATACGATAAGAAAATGGAGGAGATTATAAGAAATGTTTTAATATATAAAATATAAATCTAGAGAATCACAAACTCGAAATGCGTTCTAGAGTAATAAATTTCACGTTACTAAAAATGTATTTTATTTAGACGCCCCAAATCAGAAGAATCATAAAAATTGTGAAGTTATTTTCAATTAAAACAACACAAATTCTGTGTTGTCGTACTACGTAGAATCCTGAGTAATTACGGAATTCACCTAGAATTATTCCAATAGATGTTCAGATTAGAAAATATCGCATGCGAATATTTGAGTGAAAGTGAAAACAGAAAATGAGATGAAGTCTTCCTAGAGAGTCATACGCTCAGTTAGAACCATCACTGCATGCCACACGTGTGTTCGTTCAACAGAGTCCGCGCCAGTTAACTCGCTGCCTACGTGTGCATCGCTGTCGAGCTCCCGTGGACTGACAAGTGAGGCGAGGGCAGATTGCCAGACACGGCAGATTTATAGGTGTCCTATTACATCAAGTGCGTGTTTTTCTCTCCTTGCACTCTCGTGATCATAATGCTAAAGAGCTGCTCTTTCCCTCCGAACACCGTCACAAGCCAGGTTTAGTCGTATGAACAAACATGCACATCATCGCATTAAAATTAAGATTAGTGACCTCAAATTGGCACATCTCATCTTTTTATTGCTTTAATTATTTTTGATATCTTTGAAAAGAATTGTTTACGTTAAATATCTAAAGACGTTCAGAAAATTTGTTCCTCGGCGAAGTACGGAAAGGAGAAAAATGTAACATTGAAATTTAGATAGTACACATATAAACGTCGTGTTTTATATCGGATTCATATTCAGACTCAGCTCAGACACAAATTCTGTTCTAAAATAAAATTGGTTCCGTGCAATGCACGCCCGTATGAATACAGTGTACTGTCCAGGTAAAGAAACTAACAGAACAGCCGCATGATTATTAATTTGAACATGGGACATAATGGTTAACCAGAATACACGAAATTGCTGCTGCTATCATATTTGTAGTTTTTTGTTGTTTTCGCAAAATTTATTTTGTGTAATACGGTCTGTAGATTATCAAGTGATACACAAATAACCTACTCATTAACATACGCTTCCAGCTTTCACGGTTAAGCCCGTAAAATCACTCAGGATGCCGGATGCCCACTTTCCTCGAAGGTGTTTGCTTACGATTCGGATATCGAAGCCTCGCCCACAGCGCGGGTCTGGATTAAAGCGGCAGCCCTAGCAAAGGGACGGCAGCGTCTGAGTCACAGCCGCGTCCCACGCTCTTCGCGGCGCCGCGCCGCGCCGCACGGCACAATGGCGCAAGATCCCGAAAATGTGGCCGAAAGTCGAAAGAAAAAAAAAAGGTTTCATTTTGGGGAATTTTAGGTAAGCAGTTGGGTAGACCTGGTTCCCAGGCTGTCTAATTCCGCGGTTGGAAAAGGTCAGAGGCGTCACGCTCTGTTGAGCGACCAGCTGTGAGACGACGCTAAGATCGTAAATCAGCCGTCACTTGAACACGTGTAAAAGTTTTCGGTTTTTAGGAATTTTCATCATTCAAAATGGACGAAAATCGTGATGGTGAGTACTGTATTTACACGTATTACTAATACTTAAAAACTTGTTTAATTAATAATACCTGATGAAACAAAATGACGCAATTATTTGTTTTCCTTCTTTTTTTAAACTGAAAAACAGTTATTAGTTCCACAGAGTTCCAGAACGAAATTTCTAAAAACTTCATTCTCTATTATTTAGCTATTGAAGTGTCATTGAAAATGCTGCTATTAGCTGCTAATCTGCAATTTGTACAACCTAACAATTCTAATAATCGAAACATTTTTAGTACATTTTTAATTTTTAATCCACCATGTTGGATACTCCTTTGTCATTTGCAGTATTAACATTGTTTGCAAATTTTTATAAAAATTGAAATATTTTTAGCACATTTTTAATTTTTAATCCGCCATTGTTTTTTTTGTTTTTTTCAATTTTGACATTGGAATAGTAATAAACGTGCCCCAAAACCGTTGTGTACTCAGTTTCATTAAATTTGGATAACGTTTCCATTTTTCGTCCAGCTTTTCGGGATCTTGCCCCGACGTCCGCCGCGCGGTGGCTAAGGGCAGCGCGCAAACGAAGCCCAGCGCGGGAGACGCCCCGCGGAGCGGCGCCGGGGAACGGTGGCCGTCCTGCAGCGAGCGAAGGCAGTTGGGAGAAAGAGGGCTAATAGATGCCAAGTGGTAGGCACTCGTGGGCAGTAGTTGGTGGGCGGCAGAAGCGCTGGGCTGTGGGCTAGGTAGGTTTAGTAATCGGTCAGCTGTAGGCGTGTTGAGCGGTGGGTATGATGGGCGGTGGGCATAGTGTACAGTGGACATGCTGTACGGTGGGTATGGTGCGCGGTGGACATGGTGGGCAGTGAACATGGTGGGCGGTGGACATGGTGGGCGGTGGACATGGTGGGCGGTGGACATGGTGGGCGGTGGACATGGTGGGCGGTGGACATGGTGGGCAGTGCACATGGTGGGCGGTGGACATGGTGGGCGGTGGACATGGTGGGCAGTGAACATGGTGGGCGGTGGACATGGTGGGCGGTGGACATGGTGGGCGGTGGACATGGTGGGCGGTGGACATGGTGGGCAGTGAACATGGTGGGCGGTGGACATGGTGGGCGGTGGACATGGTGGGCGGTGGACATGGTGGGCGGTGGACATGGTGGGCGGTGAACATGGTGGGCGGTGGACATGGTGGGCGGTGGACATGGTGGGCGGTGGACATGGTGGGCGGTGGACATGGTGGGCGGTGGACATGGTGGGCGGTGGACATGGTGGGCGGTGGACATGGTGGGCGGTGGACATGGTGGGCGGTGGACATGGTGGGCGGTGGACATGGTGGGCGGTGGACATGGTGGGCGGTGGACATGGTGGGCAGTGAACATGGTGGGCGGTGGACATGGTGGGCGGTGGACATGGTGGGCGGTGGACATGGTGGGCGGTGGACATGGTGGGCGGCGGGCGAGCGGGCGGGCGGACGAGCAGTGCGTCCTCGCGGAGCGCGTGCGTGGGCGGCGATATCGCGAGCTATTTCGAGCGCCCGCCCCCCCTCCCCCGCCGACAGCGCCGCGAACGCAGCAGCGCGCACCGACTCATCGCTTCCCTCGCCGTTGTGCTCGCGCTCCGCCCCACAGGAGTTTCAGCACGCCCGAGCCAGATACTACAGTAGTGCTAAAAAAACGCATCACCTCGCTCACAGTTGTAATCAGCAATATAATCCTCAAAATACACCACCTGATTTGCAAAAATCGAGTCAGTAATGAAGGTAATGGAATCGGAAACATCGTATAATCCACGTGAAACATATTATTACCAATTTCTACTAATTTTTGCTTAAAATTTGAAAATACAGAATGCCCAATTTCTTTAGGTGATGTTTTTTCAGTCAGCACTACGTATTGCGTTGCACCAGACCTAAGTAATGTTTTTTTCATTATTTGTAAAGAAAAAGTATTTTAAAATTAAAAATCGCGAAAACAGTGAAAATTGTATTACAAGGTTTTTTTTACTTTAAACGTAGAACTGCGAAAAAAAATAACAATAAAATATTTCTTTTCGTAACCAATAAATAACGGAAATTAAAATTAATTGCTTGGAAAGTTTGTTGCCAGAGACAGATGATTGTTTTGTGGCGCTTAGAATTTGTATGCTTTACTTTTGAGATAATTACAAATTGTGAGTATAGGGTGTTTGAAAATTTGATGAAGTCAATGTACGGTAAATACTAGACCCAATTTACCATGTTTCCGAACAAAAAACTAATTAAATGGAATCAATAAAGAAAAAATTACTATCGTCGGAAAAATTTTGATCGATGAATGTTTGGGTACAAGTAACTAAGTGGTAATCGTGTACTTTTCCGAAATGATTCTATCATTTTGATGGATCGTAGATATTGATTTCTTTTTTCATTTTCTTCCAGAATTTGGAGAGAAATTTTGATTTGTTAATCAATTGGGATTCTAACACTTTGTTTTTATTAACGTATTCACTCATAGTCACAACATTACACTGTGATTCAACTGACATTCCTTCAGTATCAATGCACTTTCAATTTCCGAGATAAAGTAGTTAAAAAAACAATATTTCAACCCCAGAGATGAAGAACATTCATCTGGAAAATTAAATTTAATGATACTTAATTTTTTGAAAAATTAAAATCATTGAAAGGCCACCTTTTATAATTTATTCTATTATGTTGCCTATGAAGCTAGCAGACGAACCGACGAACCGACGGACCGACGAACCGACGGACCGACGGACCGACGGACCGACGGACCGACGGACCGACGGACCGACGGACCGACGGACAGACGGACAGACGACCGTTTTGCCGTCAATCGATTTTTATGATTTGAGTGAGGACGTTCGTGAGAGCGTGGCATTGCCGCACTGCGCCGCAGCCGCTGTTGAGGTGCGCGACCGGGCGGCAGCTGTCAGGCAGGGAGCGCTCACTGCGTAAATATCGGCAAGTGACGGCGGCGCTCGGCGACTGCTGGCCGAGTGCAGGCAATGCATGTTCGAACGGGAGCGACGTCTAGCGGCCGCTGGACAAACGCCGTCGCTCCACTCCGCCCCTTTCTTGGCAATGCGATCGTGAGCTGGCGCCTGTGTGACGTTTCTTACTCGTCGCTACGCCGATGGGATCCTAATTTTGATGAAGATGGTGAAATGTCTCTCTCCGAAAAGATATTAGGATATTCTATATCGCACTGTCGATTAAGAAAATATTTTCTACAGTGAATTATTGTGTTGCACACTTTCCAAAAATGTATTTTTCTTAAAAGTACTTTTACCTAAGCTCTTTTATGAATATCCTCATTTGATCCCTGTTTATTATTCTTCAGTTCAACAATCTCCTCGACCGTACTGCATCCAGGTATTCTTTTCCTATTCAAGTTTTCAACAGTATCAGTTTTCGTAACTTTCTATGGCAGTCTACTTCAGTCTCGTTTGTCCCTTTCCAGGCTCTTTTTGATATTCCTCTTGTTTTTCTCCTCTTGACTATTGGCAATGCTCAAATTTTTTACAATTTCTCTTCATTTCCGTGATCCCAATGTCGCATTTAGTGTTCTTGCCCTTTCTTCTCGATAAATCGCTAGAGGAAAAGTGACCCATGTTAACAATTGTAATTTCTAAGAACGGCTTTAATCTTAGAGGAATCGTTTATTCTGCGGCCAAACGCAGTGTAGTAGTTTTTATACCGGTTTTCTTGTGAAATATTTTGATAAACTCTACTAGTAAAGATAGAGCTTTTACTGAACATGTCTTGTTCACCTAAAATATGTTCATCCATCCTGTTATTCATGGGTATTGGTCCAAAAATGAAGACAATGTTATATCAGTTTGCCAACGTTTTGAAGTTTTATTTCCCCGTCATCAGGGCACAACACGGTTAGAAAAAATGTATAAACACTAATTATTTACAAGAATACTGGAAGCACACATTATCAACCACAAAATATTTGGTGTATATATACATAAATATATATACATAAATATATATATACATAAATATATATATACATAAATATATATATACATAAATATATATATATATACATAAATATATATATATATACATAAATTAAAAATTCCAAAATTAAACAATTTTAAAATATGGACCAAAATATCTTCACAATTTCCAGATCAACTCACTCTTCCTCATCTTTCATCATTTTCCAACTCTTCGCATCTCTCTCCGCAATGTCGTGGTCAATTCAAACACCCCTTTTCCAGTGCTATTCCTCTTCGTCATCGTTTCCCACATTCTCTTCGATGCTTGCCTTGTCCGTTCGTCGGGAGTCTTCCGCAGAGCCGCGGCTGGGGCTCCGTGGCGCATGCGCAGTGGCGGTCGCAGGCACGGGCACTTCTTGCAGGGCGTCTGTGACTTTACGGCCGCGTTCCTGCAATAACATTTCCCGCTCGCAGCGCTGACAGCTTTATTCCTCTCATTGCCATTCCGACGTTTTGATACCCGACTCTCGATGCGGAAAGTATTTGCAATGTATTGAGATTAAGCACACTGCTCTGTATTTGGAAGGAAGTAAAGCGTTCAAATGTACCAATCATTCTGCCACTCTTTTTTTCGTTTGGTCAGTATCTGAAACGAACTCGTAGAATTGGTACGTTACTGTTCATTTTGTACTAACTAGGCTGCATCGCATACGGGATCAGATGGATTGAACATGAATAGTATCCTGTCAATTTCAAAATTTATTTTAGGAAGCACTTCTTTTTAATTAAATATTTGAGTTCTTTAGAAAATTAAATTTCCAACTTTCTATCATGAAACCATGTATATCAATGGTTAAAGCAGATTCATAACTCTTCGAATTATTTCAATATCTTTTCTTTTGTGCATGGTGTCATAACACGACTGATTCCTTCGTAACAAATGCATTAATTTGTAAGATAATGCTACATACATGCAATTAAGACATTCAATCTACAAGCATAAAGTATTGTTAGATAATTTGCCCTTTTTGCTTATATCACAAACGAGATATAACATTTTACAAAGCAAACCAAAAAATAAATATCCTGTGACGTGCGACAAGCGTCAGCCGCATGCAGGTGAAAAGAATCGAATGGCAAGAGAACTTAAAATATTTTTTCCTACCCTGATCTTTTGTAACATATCATGCTCTATATCTTTGGGTCTTGAGACAAGCAGCTTGATCGCGATACGTTTTTTGTCTTTAATCGGCTTTTACTTTGTTCACAAATCCACTCACCGTTAAACATTCTTTGATGAGGTTATGAATATGGAAGGTGCAGGCAGTGTGATAAAATGCAACATGAAAGGTTAGAGGCCTACTGCCACCCTTTCGATCCAGGTCTCCGAACCCTCCTGGGCCCAACCAGGCCTCGGGTATCGGCGCTGTATCAGTTACCGGCCCCTCCCGAGTCAACCAAGGCCACTTCCTACCTGCTAATCCGATTAGGGGCGGGCGGGCAGCAAGATGGCGAAGGCGAAGCTTCTACTTCAGTTCCCAAAGAAACAGGTATTTCTCTCAGTTCTGTACGACATGACATACAGTCCATTTCCTTACGCACATCCTTTGGTAAATTAACCATTAATGATTTCCAATTTAGTTAAACAATATTTTTTAAGTAGTAAATCATTTCAAACGCTGAAGTGCATCTTTATGAAATGTCACTTTCCATTACAGCGCTCTCATTTAAACTTGCATGTACTACGTCACAGTGAAAATCTATTTGAATGATATTTATTCAGATATTTCATTAACGCGTAATGTATGACTATATTTCGATTATCTTACTACGAAAATATTTCGAGACAAATAATTAGTAAGTATGAAAGTGGTATTTTTTGTTATCATACAGTTTCACGAAAATTGGCATGTTTTCTGGCCACAAAAACTGTCACTAGAACATAATTGTGAAAAATTGCAACATTTGTCCATGGTAACGAAATTAGTGGGACCTAATAATTTCAATTGAACAAAAAACGCGCTAAGAATCCATCAGTTGAGATTTACACAGACCTTTTTAAAAACTGTCTCAAAAATTCTTGACAGATTGAAAGAAATGTCATACCATCCAGCCACAATGTCTTAGCCATCGGTGACCCAGCACGCGTGTTTTAGAACGGCTTTTACACGAAGAGAAACAGAATCATCACGTTTCACGTAAATTGTAAACAACAACAAATATTTCAAGCAGGAAATTCAGTCACGTCATTTGGTAAACCGCAATTCACAGACTAGAACGCGCGGTGCGTACGTGGCGTAACCCAACCGCAGTCCGTCGTCGCGACCCGCAGGGGCAGCAGTAAACCGCAGCTCCCGTGCGCCCTGACGCACGTGGTAGTAAACACGTCACAGCCTTCGCGGAAAGGCTCCGCCCCGCCCCGCCCCGCCCCGCCCCGCCCTTCGCACAATGCAGCCCTCGGAAGGGCGCGAGACAGCCTGCGGTGAGTCAGACAACCGACCGCTTCCTCCGCGCCTACAGGCAATAAAGCGATTTGGGAAGCAGTACACGAGGTCCTTTTCCAGGAGGAAGTTACGAGTTTTGAAGTTATCGCAGGGTTCTGGATGTACGCTTTGAGTAACGTGGAATATATCCAGATACTATATTTGGAGAGTATAATGAGCATAGTGCGAGTGATAATTGTGTTGTATACGCACGAGTATAAGCGTGAAGTATTGAAAACTTGCTTGAGTGAATGCGTAAAAAAACAAACAAAATACTAGTGGGAATACGCGGTATATTCGAACATTTTCCCCCTCTTATTATTACTTAACAGTTACTCAGATTTTGAAAACAAGTTATTAAGTTAAAAGCTTGAAATTAGTTCATGTAATCTGTCACCCGCTTCTTTCTCTCAAGTCGGAGAGTTGGACTTCTTGAATATAAAAAAAGAATTAACAAGCCTTCTGAAAAATAATTTTTCTTTGTGAATGTACCATTTATCGATGAAAATTTCGTTACAGAAATGAACCAGGTAGTAGGGAAAATAGAAGAATAAGGAAGTAAACAACAAATCTAAAAGATGCAAATAAAATAAAACTTAGTTAAATGACTATTTCATTTTCATGAAATTGACATTTTATGCATTTTTGAAATAGGAAGCTAATTATATCTTCGTATATAAAAATATTGAAACACAACAATATTGTATTTACCAATTCATCTATCCAACGATAATGGTGTCTCTATCAGTGGACATTACTTTTCGAGAACTCTTTCATATCCCCGTTTTATCTTTTCATCAGTTCTCTTTAAATAAAACGAGACGTACTCATTCATACTCAGCATCTGATATTAAAGACCCATTTCCTAGAAAGCCTTCTGCATCACAGGCCGGTGGCTTCCACACAAGGATCCTCCGAGTGTATCACGCACGTTTCAAACGCACAGACGGCCCGCTACGCACGCACGCACGCCAAACACGCCGCCTCTTGTGCGATCGCAGCGCCGGATAAGCCGAGGAGCCGCGAACAATGCCGCGTCCCCTTACACTGGCTGTTCCGCCGCCCCCGCCCCTCCCCGCGCACTCGACTCCCCGCCGCCACTTGCTCCGCGTAACGAACCCGCCCGCCGGCGCGGCGCGGCGTTTGTGTCTTTGTTAGTCTCTTTGATAGCGCCCGGAGATAGCTGCCGCGAGCCTCTGAATCCACGCGCGTGTGCAAACCAAACCCTTTCCTCACCCCCACGGGGTCGTCGCGGGACAAAAAGCCCCGTGCGCGCCCGCGTCACCCCTCTCTATCACCCCCTCTCACCCCCACATCGGAGCCCATCCGCGTCACGCCCCTTCGAGTCTGTTATCTCCGCGCCGAGTCTGCGTCTGGGGCGCGCTGTTTTCGAAGGGAGGGCCCGGGCAGGGGCGGGGCGGGGCGCGGGGGCCGCCTCTCGGATTGAGTCGCGAAGAGGACACCTCATCAGCGGCGTCGCGTCGCAACGGCGGAGGCGGCGGCGGTGATGACGGGATGGCGGTGGCAACGGTGGTGGTGAAGGCGACGGTGACGGTGACGGCGATGGTGGTGATGACAGCGGCGGTAGAGGGGACAGTGGCGGCTGTGGCGGTGGTGGTGTTGGCGATGACGTTGACAGCGGCGGCGGTGAGGGGGGGATGTTGGTGGCGATGATGGCAGCAGGGGCGGCGGTGGCGGTAGAGGGGACAGTGACGGCGGTGGCGGTGGTGGTGGTGATGGTGGCGACGACGGTGACAATGGCGGCAGTACTGTCGCTGGCGGTGAAGGCGACGGTGGCGGCGATGGGGATGATGGCGGCAGGGGCGGTTGTGGTGGAGGCAGCGACAGCCGTGCGCGCCGCGCCCTCTCGCGTCGCGGGGGCGGCTTACTTCCGGGCACGTGGGCGCCATGAAAGGGCCCGCGGCGACGGGCTGAGGGCGCGGCGGCATTTACATAAGGGGCGGGCGCCGGCCGGCCGGCCGACCGACCGGACAATGACCGGATTAGCGACTCGCCGTTTTTCCTCCATTAGCCCTCCCGGGCCCCGAGCACCCCGACGCCCCTCACCGCCCTCCGGGAGCGCCCGCGCATATGGCGACGACGTCCGCGCTCGGCCTTTGTGCGCAGTGGGCCCCGGAGCGGGGGCTCAGCTAAGCGATAACACGGTGCGCGAGGGAAGGCTGGCTGCTTGGTTGACGACGGCACCTGCGCGTGTAAAACTCAATATATGGACCTCGGAGACCATCTAAGAACTGTACCTCATGGTATAACAAATGTATAATAAATGAGCAGATGTGTTATTAACAACTTATGATGATTATGATATTATTTTAACTTTCATATTCTTGACGTATCGTAAATTTGTTTAGTTTGGAGGAAGATTTGACCAAATGTAAATTCGTAAGATGACTAAAGATAGGTTGAGCACACATGGAGTACTCCATTTAAAGAGAAAATCATGAGACACTGCCTGAACATAACTTTAGAAGAAATAATTAACTGTCACAGTGATCATATAAGTGTATGTAAAAATTAATTTCGTTAATTTTCAAATAATAATAATAATAATAATAATAATAATAATAATAATAATATAAAACACAATTTTCCATGCATTTTAATCATTCAATTGCAAGTTGAGATAAAGTGAAAGAAATACCTTATTTTTAAAATAATCTTCATAAATTTACACATGTTTATTTTTTTGGGCGTTGAAAATATACTTATAAAACAATTTCACAACCTAAGATATTTATATCGATTCACATTTATGTAATTGTGTGGATTATGATTTTTCAAACCGTTATTTCGCTATCTGAACTGAAGCCAAAATGCATTCCAAAGTTGACAGCTTCCCCAGCTCACCCAACTCTCAAGTCACAAACAACTTTCCTTTGGAGCTCCGTTTGGTGGTCGAGGACCTAAGACAAGGACATATGTGGAAAAGGAGAGGAGCAAGCGATGAAAAGAAGCCAGAGAAATGGGGTAGCGTCTGTGAATAGTAAACGACGGAGATGCCGATGTCTCACCATTCGGAACAATGGACGACCGCCAACGCAACACAGGTGACAAATGTTGAGGTGGCGAGAACGACGGGTTAGAACGATGGGAAGGGCGCTGTGCGAGGTTGCAGAGGCCGTTGCGGTAACGATGCAGTAGCGAACGTGAGGCGAAAACGGCTGTAAGATACTCCAGAGGGCCTCTTGACGTGAATGGGGTTGGGAAGTGAAGAGCCTTTTAGACTCGTGGGACCAGACTACGTGATTCTTGAGATCCCGTTTATCCGCACAAGGGACGTTTCAGCGAAAGTGAGTTTCCAAAAAAGAGGCTAAATAGTCAGTTGTGTAAAGATAAATACAAACTGACTCACGCTAGGTTGCGCTGCGTCATGACTTCATTGATGAAGAGTAATGGCTACGTCACCTTGCCAATACATTTCTAACCATAGCTAATAAGTGATGATGGTTTTAACATATTTAAATGGAACAAATGTTTCTTGTCCCAATCGCACACATATAACAACTGCTTCTTACGTCAACCGATACTTAATAATAATCTCACGTCGAAGGAATTCCTAACACTTACATGAAGTTGTAAACGACTTTAATACTTAGCATAGTACGTGCGAAGGAACATAAAATCTGCTTTTCAACCGAAAGGATCTTATTACCTTTTCCTCGTTATTACTCTTTTCAGTCTGCCGCCCCAAGCCCTTCGTTTTGGCACAAGACAACATCGGGCGATTTGTTTACTCTGTGTGTTTGTTTCTCCGTTCTCCGTTTGTCGCCGGGTGGCCGCGGCGCGTGGGAGAGTGGGAGTGCAGCGGTGGCCGCGGCGGCGGCGGCGGGCGCGGGCGGGCGGCGCGTGGGCGGGCGGGCGGGCGAGCGAGCGAGCGATGGAAACGTCACCGCTCTGGAACGCGCCGCGGCGTCTCTCTTATCTGCAGACTTGGCTTTAGGTATCGCTGAACAAATAGCACGATAACTGGAGGCGGGCACGCCCCCTGTGTCTTCCCGGAGAGGCGCGAGACGTGTGAGGAGCTCCGCCGCCGACCCGTCTGCGCCGGTGACTGCAATGCGCGGGTAGACGAGGAGCGTAGTGGCTTCACGGGAAGTTTAGCGTTCGTTAGATACGTAAATTTCTGGATGTGATAGCTCATGCAGGCGAATGTATCTGAAATTTTGTTGACCAGTAAGTTCTTAGGTTCAAAGCTCGAAAGTGGGATGGTTTTCGACATCAAGCTAATAAATTGGTTTGGACCTGCCGCTTCATTGGATGAAAATTTGAAAAGAAATTATTCGTTTCCGTGGTTTCCTGCTATCAAAACACCAATGAGGATTGACAATGAGTCAGGGACCGTGTGCAATCCTTCCTGCCTCATCTTATGCCAACTCCCATCCCTAAGACCGAGAAATGGCCTGTTCTCTCATCCACAATCTCGTGATCTAGAAAAGACCCCGCCAGTTCTGCGTGTAAGTAATGTCGAGTCAAAATCCTTTAAGTGTTGTAACGTCAAAGAATAAACTAATGGGCATGTTGGCTCTCAATTTTGTTCTTATATCCAAAATGTTTTATGAAACCTCGAAGTTCTTCCTACATTGAAGAAAATCACAACTAAATATGTATATATGTTTATTATTGCGAATGATAGAAGGAAGTTTACTTCTCAAAGTCACTGAGGTCTGAATGAAACAGCACAAGACGTTTCTTATCGTTCATGACTTTTTAGCCTAGACGTTTAAACATATTAGAGAAAGGCATACACTGACAAATCATGTAAACCGATATATCTTACTGTTTCACAAGGCGCACTTGAATTTTAATACATATCTTGAGAAATATTTGCTATTTGTACTTTCAGTTTAATTTTTCCGCCTTTAGATCTTGGGGCTCATCTTATCACCGTCCATATCTTCAGTTATCGTCTAAAAGGAGTGATAAAATAATTCCGTGTGCAGTATGGATCACGTTATTACGCTCTAGATGTAGAGCATTAATGTAAATAATAAAAACTAAAATGATTCCTTTCTGAAAAAATTAATAAAGAAACCCTCTGAGAAATTGAAAACGTTAGTCTCCGGACATGAATAACGCTCGCAAAAAAAAAAAAAAAAAAAAAAAGAATATCAGAAAATAATTCTAAAGTACCTAAAAGAAAACGATCCCATAATTATTAAGTCCATTTGGGTATGTCTTAACGACGAAAAGTGTCAGGTATAGGATGAGATACATTTCCTCTCTAACAGAAACGTTTCAACAGGTGGACGCGTTCTCAAAAAAGCCCGAGATTGGAACCATATGCTCGCCTGGGAGAGCGGGAGGTGCTCGGCTCTTAGTGAATGAGAGCCTCTCGAGCGGTGAGCCTTTTCCACTTGAAGAACTGACGCGAAGAGCCTTTTAAGAGTTGCAGACCTTTTCGCCCCGGGGATCTTTCTGGAGGGCGCGAGAGGACAACAGCGTGTGAAGAAGACTCAGAAAAAAAGTTTTTGTGGATGGCAGCTTCTAACTAGAAGGATTTTTTTTTAAATCGTGGGCTGGAATAATCTGATGTACTGGGAAGAGATAAAAACATATGCACATTCCATCCAGCCAAGTAAAATTCGTGAATTGTGAAGAAATGCCACCGATGCGCCTCAAATCCAAACAAATATATATCCTAATTTTACCTTTCATTTTGACTCTTCTGCTTATAGGGAAACAAGCTTTTGCTTGATTTTTGAATGCCCGAATGAATTTCAAAATAATGGAGGAGTAAAGGAGTAATAAATAGTAATATATTGAACTAGCACGACAATAAGTGGCTTTCGTGTACCGGAAACATTCTCAGTATTTTCAATTAAATATATTATCGTAGATTGTTTACACTAGACACTGCTGAGTAATGTTAATTTATAAGAAATTGATTATCAATATTTGGAGGCTGTGATATATAAACCACTCGTGCGTAAAGTGTAGAAGCAGAAATTGCTGGTGAACGAACGGAATGCTTGAAACTTGAACTCTGGTGCAAGCAAGAACGCCTCTTCGATTAATTGTGTCAACATTGAATCAACATTAAATGTATACATCCGATCGTTTGAATTCATCTCTACGACAATCTAGTTGTCATCACCCAGACGGAATCATTTCTCCAATGTCCAGGTGCACCTGCCGCGGGGGAATATCGCATCTGGGTCTGTTCCTATTGAACGGAACTATGTCACGTGGTTCACAAGCGGCCGAAATAAACAACAAACAAACAAAACGCGCGGAGTGCGATCGCTTGCTCCAGAGCAAAAGCACGAGGAGGAGGAGGAGGAGGAGGAGGAGAGCGCCGCGCGTCGCACCGGAAGCGGCCGCCCGCCGGAAGGCGCCACTCGTCCCCCGCGCCCTCGGCGCCTGGCGCCGGCGGCCGACCCTTTCAGGCGCCGCCCGCCGCCAAAGATTCCCTCTTTGACCCTCGCAACCGAACCATTTAACCATTCCCTCTTTAACCAACCTCTTTAACCGAATCCAAGGGCGGATCAGACCCCCGGGACATCTTTCATTTTACGATAAAATTCGTATTTACTAAAATTAATGGTAGGAAATGGTGCGGGGTTTACGATATTTCCATCATTGAAATGTATATGAGGCGTTGGTTCTCCATCGTAAGTTTTTATTTTAGCATAAAGTGTGTTTTGTCTGGACGGAGGATCACAGCCGCCTTAAATTGCACTGAAGATGGCCGCAATGCGGCCGAAAAGGCTTTATGCTCAAATAAAAACTTACGATGGAGAACCAACGCCTCATATGCATTTCAATGCTAAAATTAATGAAATCCAAGAAAAGTTGAGAATCTTCTACAGAAGTGCTCAACGAAACCGAACCACCTAAATAAATTGGGCATTCTGTATTTTCAAATTTGAAGCAAAAATGAGTAGAAATTGGTAATAATATATTTCACGTGGATTATACGAGGTTTCCGATTCCTTTACCTTCATAACTGATTCAATATTTCCAAATCAGGAGGTGTATTTTCAGGGTTATATTGCAGATTGCAACTGTGAGCGAGGTGATGCGGTTTTTTCGAGCACTATTATAGTTATTTTAGATCTACTTTTGTATTTCTAATACTAATAATCGTAAGACATACGACCTAACATGGATATCGTACTTCTTAAGAATATCGACTTTTTGGTGAATAAGTCAACGTGTCATTCATCCTTTATCTCAGTGTCTAAAATTTATTTCTGACTCCCAGCGCATTGCTCCGTTCCTATTATGTGTCTGTGACGGAAATGTCTTGTGAACAATTTTAAAAGACGCATTCACGTTTAGTGTAATTAATGTCTCTTCCTAACTATTTCCGAAATTACTTTTACATTCGGAGAACTACATTCTGCATTGTAACATTTTAGAAATGCAAAGCCATGGAAGTAAAGTTCATTAATAATACACAGAAACGTTTGTTCTTAACTTCGGAAATTAAAATTTTGTTAAAAAACATCTGTTCGTCCTAAAAACATACATCAAAGTTCTGTATCTCACAACCACTTACACGTGACATAGGTAATTTGCTTTGCACCGTCATGACGAAAACCGCATGTAGTTGTTCTCATTTCACAATCAGTTTTTAACGCAGGGCTTTCCATCAGGCGGCCCGCCGGATATTTTTGTGTGGCGTGCGACTGCTTTGAAAAATGTTCTTACACCAACCAAATACAATACAATTGCACAATTCATCTTCTTTTTATTTAATTCTATATTAATTTTCTCGTTGTATGTAAATTAATCATTAAGTATGTTGAATAAAAATCGTATCTAATATATATTTGTCTCAGTGTAATCTCAGTAGTTAGGGTAAAAACTATCTTAAATGACGGTGTGTCCCGCGGCTTAACTAGAATTTGATATGTGGCCCCATAAGCCCTTTTCTGGACAGCCCTGTTTTGACGGCACGCAGGGGAATCGCAGCGGCGCGATGCGCCCTCGGCGCTCGAAGGGCAGTTTCCCCGCGCGGAGTTCAACGCTTGCGCGTCCAAGGCCGCGCCTCATGCGCGGTTGCTGCGCGCGGGCGCGAGGGCGGGCGCTTGACGCCGTGTGTCGCTTTTGATTCCGCTCGCGCGTGAGCGGCCACACCCGCGATAAAGGCAGAAAGCGTAAAGCAGATAAATGAGCCGCGCTCTGCGCTGCAGCGCGGAGGGATATTCCACTCATAAACGCATTAGTCCGCGTCTCCGCGCGGCTCCCAGATGTCAATTGTCGCCGGTAAAAAAAGGCTCGATTTACTTGCGTCTATTAAACTGTATTACGGCAGTAATACGTAACGCTGCCTGTTGCGAAAGCTGTTATTAATCGAACGTGCGTTCAATGAACGTGTTTCACATTAGTTTTGAATGTCTGGTGCTGGTAGCCACGGTCGATGAACAAGAGAATGTGACTCACACTGAAAACATTCGGGTGCAGTACGCCCTCTTAAGAGAGTGATATTTTCTGAGGATATGGAAATGTAGTATACCATTGAATAAATTATTGTTGTGTGTCACGTACTGGGAAACACTTCGTCACTGCCAAATCCCGGTTGCACAACTTTGTTGATTCGTTCGAGGGAAAATATATTATCTACTCGAATCAGCTGGTTTATCTTGGTCTGTTTGAGGTCATTATTAAGATATATACGTTTTCTGAATAAATTTCGTAGATGTAATTCATTTACAACTTGAGTAATTATTCATTTGATCTTTCATTTACAATCAACAAGTTAACGAAGTACAGTCACAAGAAATTAACTTGCGTTACTCGTGAAACGCGTTTTCAAGGGAACTGTACATTTCAAAATCTCGCCCTGACACTTCGAAGAACATTGAAATAAAACTTCCGCACGAAAACTCGCTAAAACAACGTTTTTTGTCTGTCTCTTCAATGCTCCAATGTATAAACTTCAAAAAAGTCTCAGCGAACCAATCACACGAAACAAGCAACCAAACGGGCGATGTGGCTTACCTCGGTCGACGATCTTGCCGAAGAGGTTCTTCCCCCGGAAGAAGTTTTTGGTGGAACAGTTCCACCGGCGGTTGCGGAACTGGAACTGGCACTCGCCGATGGCCTGGTTGGCGCCCTTCACCACGGCCAGCAGCACGCCCGGGTGGTCGCGCACCAGGCGCCGTTGCTTGCGGCGCAGCGTCGCGTGCACCGCGGGGTCCATGTACAGCTCTCCCGGCGCCAGCGGGAGCAGGTTGTTGGGCTCACCCGCCTTCGCGATGCCCCTGCCGAGCACACCACGCCGCCATCAAGGTTAGCTCAGAACGCGATGAAGTGTTTCTTAGAACACGATGAAGGTTAGCTCAGAACGCGATGAAGGTTAGCTCACGCCGAGATGAAGGTTAGCTCAGAACGCGATGAAGGTTAGCTCAGAACGCGATGAAGGTTAGCTCAGAACGCAAAGAAGGTTAGCTCAAAACGCGATGAAGGTTAGCTCACACCGCGATGAAGGTTAGCTCACACCGCGATTAAGTGTTTCTTAGAACACGATGAAGGTTAGCTCACGCTGCGATGAAGGTTAGCTCACACCGCGATGAAGGTTAGCTCACACCGCGATGAAGGTTAGCTCACGCCGAGATGAAGGTTAGCTCAGAATGCGATGAAGGTTAGCTCAGAATGCGATGAAGTTTAGCTCAGAACAAGATGAAGGTTAGCTCAGAACGCAATGAAGATTTACTCAAACCGCGATTAAGGTTAGCTCACGCCGAGATGAAGGTTAGCTCAGAACAAGATGAAGGTTAGCTCAGAACGCAATGAAGATTTACTCAAACCGCGATTAAGGTTAGCTCACGCCGCGATGAAGGTTATGAGCTAACCTTCGCGCTGAAGGTTAGCTCATAATAATCATAACAAATACATTTTTAATATGGAAGAAAGGCTTAATTAAAGTGAAGACGTCTTGAAGAAAACGTCTGTTTTCAGTGATCTACTAAAAACCAAATGTTACTTTCTAGAGGGATCACTTAACATGATACAAATTAACCAGTCACCCATTTAGATCTTTTTGTTTATGACTAGTTCCGTGTTTCCCGAGTGTCCCCCATACTAGACTTTGCGACCTTATAATGACAAGTTTCTATTTAACTTGGAGCGAATGTTTAAGAGAGAATTTTAAAAATTTGGAGGTTTTTAATAAATATACGTAAAATGCAACTATGACATTGATTTTTGGCAACTACGACAACTAAAATGAAACTATGACATTAGTTCATTGATTATTATCTTAAAAAAATCTTTCCTACTATTATCAAAGTCGGATAATCAAGTATTATAGACTACCAGGATACTAATCCTTGTAAGGTATTCTTCGCGCTTGGCGTACGTATTATGCTTAGCAGGAACATTCTGAGAAGTTGGAGAACATTCAGTATTATGGAAAAACTTTTGACTAATTTTTAAAAACTAAAAAGAAGAAATTTATAATTTATTTATTTTTTAGTTCGAATATATTAACAATGTATCCACGAGAAACTAATGGCTTTGAGAATATAATTCAAATAAAAAGGATTTTCTGCAGAGAAATGAGGTTAGATAAACTCTGTCGTTTTTATCCTTCTGAGAGATTAATGTATTCTTGACGTTGCCACGGATGTAAGAGTACATATTCTGTGTTCCTTTTATTTCATGTTGAATGAAAACGCACTTGTGTTACTTTATTCTACCACTCAACACGAAACTGATGGCGACAATTGCATCATACCACCCCCAGTTTCGTCCACCCTTCTTTTGAGGGGAGGAACGCGTAATAGTACCACTTGTGTTCGTGGGTCACAAACAGGTCGCGAAGAATGCTAATCAGAACCCTCAAAATCATTATGTTCCTGGAACATTTATTGTTGTAGATATAGTCACAAGCTCCTTTGTCCTGTAGTTCTGACGCTAATTCTCTCCAGCCATCTGATCTCATTACTTATTCACCCCTCTTTTCCTGTCAACTCTCCCCTATTGAAATGTCTCTTCCAACAGATTCGCCTTCGTTCTCTAACTCCCCGCCATTACACAGAGAGAAAAATAAATACCAACTTGTGCCTGAGGAAATGTTTACATAACGCAAACGAAGAGAGGATTAGTTAGCACATTGATTTGCCTCGAACAATTAGATTGTGAAACTAAACTCGTCAAAGAGACGGAAAAACAAGTCGATGCGTTTTGTAGAATAATAAAATATAATTTCTTCATTAAAGTGTTCTTGTATGGAGTCCTTGGAGGAGATATTGTTTTTATCGTTTTACGACAGTAAATAATACATTCAAAGCATAAAACATATCTAACAAAAAAAGTTTGTCTTGTCGATTCTCTGTAAATGGAGCAATGTGATTTGACATGTAGAAAACAATTTTAAGACTCTTTAAAGATATTGAAAGTGTTGAGGTTTTCTGCAGTATTTTTAGTTCAATTCTTGCAATTGCGACGCTTGTATTAATGTTAGATAACAAATTATTTTGCATCATAATTAAGAGAGTTATTAGTTCTGGCACGAAGCCATCGGAAAATTCTTGCGTTACAACGTGCTTTGCTTCCTTAACGAGTAGAAACACGTGGCTTTTAAGTTTCTCTATTAGTTTAAACTTTGAATTGCATGTCCGATGCCATAACCGTACCCTGCTTCCAGAATATTTGTTGAAGCAAAACGAACGCTGCTATTAACTGAATAATTCATAATGTTTTGTGTACGTGCAAGTAATGCGAATGTAGTCAACAGGATGCTCAGTTATAGGAAGCTTTGTCTCTTAATTTATAGCAAAAATTATAGAAGTTCCTATCATCAGCTTGACTTATTGAATCATAGCATAAGTTTTCTATACAAAATTATTTTTAAAACGTTTCATAATTTAGTGGTAACTGCATTGTAAAGTATTTATTGTATTCATACAATTATGTGTAAGATGTAACATATTTGCGGAGGGTCAAAGGGATTTGAAAACTTTATTTATTTTCATATTTTAAAATATAAATATAAGCAGAAGCAGAAGGATTTTTTTAACAAAATAGAATGGTGTCTTCGTAAAAAGAAATAAGGGAACGGATCTTGCAAAGCTGTGAGAAAGCGGCGGCGACGGAGAGTACAGTTGTGATGATGGCGGTGGAAGTGGTTGTGGGGGTGGAGTCGAAGGAAGTAGAGGTGGTGGAGATGGGGTGGAGGAGGTGGCGGTGGAGGAGGATAGAGATGGTGGAGTTAGAGGAGGTGGCGGTGGAGGTGGAGGGAGAGGGCGCGACGCTGGCGGTGGCGCTGGTAGTGGTTGCGGTGGCGGGGGTGGTTGTGGAGGTGTTGTTCGCGGCAGTGCTTGGTGGAGGTGGAAGAGGAGGCGGTGGGTGGTGGTGGAGGGAGGGGGAAGAAGAGGACGTGGTGGTGGTGTAGAAAGTGGAGGTGGAGGTGAAGTGGAAGTCGCGGCGTGGGAGGCACGTAAGGGCGTTTCCGCGCCGCCTCTTTGGCGATTGCATCTCCGGCAGCTGCTCATCGCAGTCAGCCGCCACCGCTCGCGCACGCGCGTGCACCTTTGCCCGCGCCGCCGCTCTCTCACCCTCTCCCTTGCCCCCACAGACCTCTCCCCACACTAACTGTATTCGTCGCCTTCTTCGTGGTAGCTTCGGCCACAGCTGTTCTCTCTCCTAGTCGTCTAACGTACGGTACGATCCCGTTCTCAACGCTGAAGAAATCTCGCGCCCCATGGACGATTGAAATTCAAATGAACCGTGTTTGGATAAAAACTAGCCAACACAACGTGTGATGTTTACTTTTAAAACAAATAGAGAAGCGAGTTGAGTTCAGATGAGCTAATTGTTAATGAACGGAAAGAAGAAGGAGTAACAATAAAATCAAATTATTGAAAAAACGGAGCTTCACTAAACTTCGATTTTTCTTAAATGGCCGTTGACATGAGGTCATTGTTACACCTCCTGATTTATAAAATAAACCTTTTTAATAGTGCTAAGCATATTTCTGAAGTCACGAGCTCCGTTGAGAAGGATATTCGCGAATTAGTTAAAAATTATTCATTTTATAAGGCAGGAGGTGTAACAATCCTTTAATGTCATCGGCCGCTGTAGAAAAATCAAAGTCTAACCATCACCGCCATCAATGAACTGAATAATTCATAATGTTCTGTGTACGTGCGAGTAGTGCGCATGTACTCAACAGAACGCTCAGTTACAGGAAGCTTTATCTCTTAATTTATAACAAAAATTATAGAAGTTCCTATGCCGATCCGGTGGTCGAGATCGCTGAAGCAATAGTGCCGTGGCGATCTTGGACCGAAAGATCGTAGATTCCAATCCCGCTTCGGACATGGTTGTGTGTGTTTCGTGAGTGTGTGTGTTGTCCATGCGTAATGTGCTTGTGTGACCCTTGTGGTTGGCGTCAGGAAGGGCATCCTCCCGTACAACATTCGCCAAATCCGCGTGTGCAAAATGGAGTGTGCGAAAATTAATGAAAATGAGCCCACACGCGTTAGCGCCGACCTCGCAATAACAGGAAAAGGGAGAAGAATATAGACTTTTCTATCATCAGCTTGACTTATTGAGTCATAGTTTGAATATGTTTTATACAGTTGGTAAGTCTTGTTTATACAGTCCATAATTTTCTCGAAAAACGTTAATTTGAAGTGAAAAATTAATACTAATGAAAAGATCTTACAAGATAATTGAATAATTCCAATTAAATAAAATGTAACTTTGTACACCTAAAGGAAATGGTCATGAATATGAAATTCACCAGCACATTTAGTCGCTCGGAAACTAGCCTCCAGGAATGTTTCCAAGCAACAAAATGTGCTGGTGAATTCCTATTCAAGGGCGTTTTATCTGTGTGTACAAAGTTACATTTTATTCAACTAGAATTCTTCGATTATCTTGTAATATATTTTTCATTCGTATTAATTTTCCAGTTACAATTAACGATTTTCGAGCAAATTATGGACCGTACAAACAAGACTGGTACTAACTGAATGTAAAAGTATTTTTCTAAAAAACCACCACCACCACCACCGCCGCCAACCTTCCCGCCCGCAAACGTCACCCCCGCCGCAGCGGTGCGCCCGCCGTCTCTGCCACCTGTCCGCCGCGCGGCGCGGCGGCGTTCCCGCGCTCGCCGATGACCTTTGCGATAGCCGCGCGCGCTCCATTAATCTTCCCCTGCGCCGCCGCCGCCGCAGTTGCGCCACTCGCCTCCGAGGGCGCCGCTCGAGCCCCGCCTGCGCCCCGCGCCGCCCCGCGCCGCCCCGCCCCGCGCCGCGTCCCCCTGAGCCGTGCAGCCGGTGCCGTTCCCGCTGTCGCCGGCCGGTCTGCGCCGACGGGGAGGCTCGTTCACGAGGTATTTATCCGATGCGATACTTTTCCGTAATATATTTGTTGTTTGTTATGATTCTTAAAATACCCGTAACATTGACTGATTGAGTGATATGAGAATTGTATGGTTTGTAATGTATGTTGTCTTCTCTGACGTAATTAGAAGCGCTGGAAATTATCAACAAACATATCGGCTTAATCGAAAATGTTGTAACCTCTTCTTCCGTTAATTATAAAAGCCATATTTAATGTGATCTCTTTAAATATTTATTTCTACTGTACTGACTTTCCTGATACTCCTAAACCTACAAAATGTCAGTTTCTCAAACAAATTATTAAATAAAACTATTGTAAACGGTAATACACATTTCAAAAAATGAGTATTTCTCGTTGTATTAAAATACTATGACCTATTTTTTTAATTTGAAATGACGGTTGAACTAGGATATCTATGTCGCATAAATAGATCGTTGTACGAACCGACGCGTGCTATTTTATTCGTCTCTCACATGAAATGACAAATACATTTTGTTTCTATTTTCTTGAAATTATAATAAGCTGGAAATCACATATTTAATATAACAGCATTTGATTGGATGCTAATGAGAGGAACTGTAATTTATCTCCCCAAATGCTTGTGACCGTGCACACCGAATGCATCAATCTAAGCCTCACTTTCCTACTTGTTTGCAAAGCAACGCGCTAATCGTTCACTCCATCCTCCATCACCCACGACGTGTCTTTCCCTCGACAGATGGACCGTGACATCGACTGCTCCACAAAAACCTCGTCGTTATTCATTTATTGGCCGCGAGACCGCGGTGGGCGTAGTTACGAATTCATCCGCCTGTCGCGCTGAACACGACGTTCAGCAAAACGCGCGCTTCATCGTAACGAACGTGGCGAAAAAGCGTGCAGCTCGTTGGAAGCTGACTGTCGCTAAAAAGCTGGCGGTCTCTGCCGGTCGAATCTCGAACACGACGACGTCTCTGCGACTCCGTGCGCTGGGTGTCGACGCGACCAGCAGCTGACCGAGGCTGCGCAGGAACAGAAGGAGCACGGTGTACCCCAAGGTCGGAAACGTGGTCGAAACCTCGAAAGTAAGTTCGACAACTTCAGCAATTAGTGTTGATAGAGAATTCCTTGGTACATCAGTCGTGTAAATACGAAGACTAACCCATGTACTTCCCGTTTTTATTTCTTCACAACATTATATTAAATACAACGAGATGTATTTGTCAAATATCTTAAAAGTGATAGTTTTGTTATAATTTCGAAATTTTGGAATCATCCTTTAGCTTAACGATATTTTAAAAATAACTCAATTTAACTGCAATTTGCAATTTAATGGCTTTGAAATGATTTTTCATGATTTGAATAAGTTTTTACATGATTTCAATATTTCGAGAACATGCACTATTCGGTAAGGAAAGCACTGTCAACGAACTGTTCACAACGGTTTGGGCCAAGTTTACTATGTTTATTTTTTAACCCACAATATTTGGCGGTAAATTAGTCACGATAATTACTACTCACACTTCCTCATGCGTTAGTATGCTTTCTGTTGGAATATTTGATCCAATTTTTCGTAATTGAACATCTGATTAGCAACCTCTAACCCACTTATCCAGATACTGGTAAATTTGCTGTCTTGGTATTTCGGCCACGTTTGTGTAATTTTGTGACAAAGAGGTGCGTCCCGGCGCCTCCCCGGGCGGTGTGAGGGCGCAGGCGGGGGCGATGGGTGACGCCGCGGCCGTGAGTCGCTGGAGAGCTCCGTGACGCGAAGCGGAAGTCCTCTGTCTGGCGGCGGATTTTAACACAACGCCAACGTTGTTTTGCGGCCAGACGCTCGTGATGTAACGTCGAGGGAACGTTTTTCTTCCCAGGATTCCCAGTTTTTCTCGACGGTTCCGGGAAGCGCGGGGTGATGCGGGGGAGTTGCACACGTTTGTTTTTTTTTTCGGCGACGTCGCGTCGTCTTGTCTTCCCTGACACCGAAAGCAACCCTCCCTTGACGAGTCGCGGATTAAATCGCGGACGCGTACGTGAACGAGGACGATGGATGTCGTGGTCCGGAGATTGGTGACGCGGGTGTGAGTGGTTGTATGCCCGTTTTGGCGCGAGGCTATAAATTTGATTTCAAGTGACACGCAGCAGATGGAAAATCTGTTCATGCATAAATGAAACCATCATTAAATGCATGCTAATATTTTTCTATTCTGATTCCCGGCGCTAGACAGCAAGTTTTATCACCTGGCGTCTGGCGTTAATGATCTAGACTCTCGGCACCGTGCCAACTGAGCGACATGAAACCCTGTGCAAAGGATACATGGACGGTGACGAGGAAACCGACTTCTGCGACATTTTGTTAGATCACCGTGACATAACTTATATGTAGGCTGTCCTCAATTGAGAGTACTGCGAACCACAAATGGAAGTTGAGAATTCTTAATGAAAGGCTGACACTCTTTTCACTTTCAAGTTTACTTATGCAAGCTCCCTGCACGTTCAGAATGCCACTTATTAGCATGCACCACTTGGCTTCTTTTAGAACACGTTACAATAAATTAACCAAGAAACTTCTTGTTGTTTTGGATCCTAAGTTTTTATAATCAATTTTTAATAGAGTGATCTGAGGAGGCTAATTGAGAATAAACACTATCTAGGCTCATGTATTGAATGTAATATAATGTTAATATTAGATTAATGTTAATATTCCAGAATGTTATGTGTTAATGTAATTAATTTTGTTTTGATTGTTAAATTGTAAGGAATAGTTTTTAATGGCAGCACACATTGAATTACAAGAAAACTTTTCCGGCTATTTGACTGTGTGAATAGTATACAGATCAAATATGATATCAAAATATATCATATAAATATCGAAATATGATCATCATGATAATAAAAGGTTTTTATTTTACAAACTCAAGTCTTACTTCATTAAGGCAATGCTTAACTTAATCTCCACGCGAAACATACAGAGCTAAGCGTGTATTCTTCTTTCAAACGACAAAATTTGTCAACTTTTAAAACATCAACTTGTTTTATAAAGAAACTGCTTTACATAATAACGACCCAAATTTTCACGGTAGTTATTACAAGAGTTGGTGAAATTATTCTCATCCCCATGCAGATTTTATTTTAAAATATACTTCTAATAAAATTATCTGGAAGAAAGATTTGCATCCTATGAACAAAAAAACATTATTCTGAACAAGGAGACGTCATTTTTTCAGGGATACTCATTCGTGTATCAGATGACTGAAAGTTGTATGAAATGGCGATGATAAAACGCTGCAATTTTAAGGAAATCATTACATAAATTATTATAATTTGATGACTCGAAATGACTTAGAAGAATTTTAAAACAGTGAAAAATGCACAATATGTCTGAATATTTTTAATCATTTTAACTGTCCAAGTATTTTTAAAATATAATATTTCAGAGGTTGTCTCAGAGTTTAAATTTAAAAATGTGCAGTAGAAAAAATAGTACTAACTTAAATGTTGGTAAAAAACACCATTCAGATACATTTATTTCGATATGTTTATTAATTTAAAAAATAATAATTTACAGTGATGTCAACATTACATTGTTTTTTACAGGCGCACGTTTTCTTGAGCCCCGGAATACCGACCCCCATTCTTTTGCCAACTTTAGTTATATTAAGAATAAATGATGGCAACGAGAGTTGTAGACAAAATTTGATAACCTGGAATGTTCGCTCCCGTGTAATAGAAATTGTTTTGCAAAGAAAAACGAACTACAAATTCGATGTAAAATTCCTTCAATTCAAAATAACCAAACTCCCCACTCCTCTCACAACTAGCGAAGAGAGAGCTCAAGAAAACGTGCGCGGATAATGCCTTCAAACAGAGCTTGATTTATAAAACTTTAAGTCCTGGAACACTTCCTCATATTAATTATTAATTTAATAGATATAGTATAATTATAACATAATTTAATAAGTATTCCGGAGGTACCGGAACGCCATTCTGTCGCGTTCCGCCAGAAATGAAACCCTGCCTACAAATAATTATAACTTCAAGCAGTGTTGTCAAGGTCGATGCCACGAGCGGGAGTCCGTGGCACGAGCACCTCAACAAAATCACCCGTCCACGCAGTTTATCACCCCGCCACAGAGACAACGCCATCACTATTGTAAAACGACGGGCTTACAACTAATAGTTCCCTTTTCCGAGGCTAGTTGTGCAGAGAAGCTCGTGGCATACTACGGTGCCACGAAGCGCGCCACTGACACCAGTAGAAGACCTTGACACCACTGCGTTTCCTTTATTTTCTCGACTAACCTAACCCTGTTACACATTTTCCGAAGCCGCGGCCGCGAGCCCGCGCGAGGTGCAGTCTCCTGCGCGTCGCGGTGCGCGTCTGCAGGATCGCTATCTTAAACGGCCTCAGGAACTCCGCGTCGCGCCGCGCCGCGTCAGGCGGGTGGCGTGCGTGCGCGCGCACGCTCGCGCCGCACCGTCAGCGACGCGACGCCGGCGGCGGCGGCGATGCGAGATAAGCGCCCGGAATCCGAACCCCGTCCCCCCGCCCGGCTCCCGCACAAACTCCTACTTGTTTCGCGCAGCAGGCGCTCCATACAGCGATGCGTCGCTGTTTAGAGAGTTCACTTGTTGCCAAGTCATCCCGCTGGAAAGTTATAGTTTGCGCACGTGAATGCCTTGCTTCTCGTTTACATCATAGGCGCTTCGTATACATTCGATCTGTGAATGATGATTGTTTGTGATGAATGATTGTGGACCATTTGAAATGTCGGTTTGGCTTAATTCTAAATGAGCTTGCCTGTGCATTATTTATTTAAGATCAGGAATTAGAGCAAGAAGAGAGTTCATAAAATTTCATTGAATGGAATCTACTGCTTCTTACTTGGAACTTCTGACGTCAAAATTCTAAGTGAAAGCAATGTTATACAAAAATCAAGCTATCAAAAAATAAATATATTAGTGAATTTTCAAATATATGTAATAAAATTATAGTTTTTTATTTTTTTAGTTCTCAAAAAATGTCATTAAAGTCACCAGGCACTGACAAACTTTGGAGAAAAGGGCGAGGACAAAATTCGCCCTAATATATGTAATGATTTGCACGGTCCTCCAGAGATAGTCTTTGTAATACGAAAGGATCTACTTTTGCTCTTTCAAAAGAAGATCGATATGCTTTAAAACAAGGGAGCGGCAGATCCTTTCAAATTATCCGGGAGCCTTTTTTGCGCAGGCCTTGTAGTGAAAACGTAGGCTCTTGTCGACTCAGGGAAAGTTCGAGTGAGTTTCTTTCACAAATATTACACTACACTTTCTCCACTGCACGGCTTTGGAAAACACGCACATGGTTTAGAAACGGTAGAACGTCTACTCTCATATTCTACTTCACAAGAGTAAGAGCGAAAAGTATTTAATAGAAAAGGGAAAATATTTATCGTACTGAAAAAGGTACATTAATTTTTTTGGAGAATGTAACACACAGACTAGCGTTCTAGCTGTTTGTGTAAAGCACGGCACCAATGATTCCGTAGGAAGAATTACGAGCAAAATTCTTGACCTGTTTCAGAACTTCTTCCATGAAGACATCCCATGAACACAAAGATATCTTCCAAAAAAAGCCAAGCAAACTAAAGCCGTTTGTTCCCAGCAAGGAGAAGATAATCTTCACCGCAAAACGAACCCGTTACCCACACATTAGCACAACCGCACGTCAAACGGAGCGAAAAATTCCTCCGCTCCCCACAACGCAGATGATGAGCGCTCCGTCACAAGCAATACGTATTCCAGAACGAGCGTCCCCTGCGCGACCGACAATCCTTCCGATTTCCTCGGGTGTTCTCTCCCGGCGACACCTGAAAAATCCGCGGCGACCGGTTTGCGCCCATAAAGCGCGTTTCACCCGCCGCCCTCGCCCCGGACAGCGCGTCCATACACAACGGCACGCCGCGCCGCCGCGGCATAACGAAGGCCTTTGCCGCGTATGGGGGCAGCGCTCGGGAAAGACTCTTCTTCCAGGAGGCGAACGCTCCGGGCTGCCGTCTCGGCCGCGCGCGCGAAAACGCCCCCTGGCGGTCGCGTATAATTACACGAGGAAGAAAGTCATTGACGTACTCTATTAATATTAGACATACATTACATTACTATATTATCAGTAGTTAATAAGCACTAATAATATTTGTTAACTATTTTTACAATAATAAACAGATACAATAATCAATACATAAAACAATCAATTTCTAAAATGAACAATTTACAGTCGATATGCAAGGTCTAAAGTATGATATATTTGAAGTCGTCTGATGGAGTCACTATTGTCGAGTAAGTTGATGGCTAGAAAATTGGGATGATTTGTTACATCGATATAACAATACATCATCAGAAAGTTTTCTACGTCGATGAAAACATTGACGATTAAAATATCGATGTTTTAAATGTGGTGAAACGTTTCGAAGTAACATGTCGTGGTTCTATTGTGATGCCTAATATTCAATATTACTTTAATATATATTCTGCCTTAAATTTGACTGTCATCTTAATTTCATGTTCTATGTAGTCAAGGTTCAAATTGCAGTTTAACGATATTACCACGTGCAAAATAATAAAAAAAGGTACAAACGCTGGAAAAAGTTGCGAATAGCAAACTGTTTCGTGCCGCCTGAGGATCGACAACAGTTAAGTTGTCAATGACAGTTGATTGCGAGCAATCCACAAATAAGAGAGATGCTGGAAATTTTATTTATATCATGAGAACATTTTTGCTAAACATTCATGTTTCTGATCAAACATATCGATCTAAAGAAAACATCGAAACCAAAAATAAATGTTATAATATCGATGTTTCTGCCAAAAATATCGATGATTTAAAAACATCTATTTTTTTATCATCCTCAGTCGCGCGGTTATTGAAGTGGTGGGGCGGCCTGCTGGCGTCCTCCGTTGCCCGCTCGGGGCTTTTGTTTTACATCCCGGTGGACGAGGGGCCTGGCCACGATCAAAGCGGTCGTGCTAGAGGCCGTAGTTGAGGAGGGAAATGGATGCAGTCTAACGAACGGGACACAATTTTCTGAGATGAAGGGGCGCGGGATTTGACGGCTGTTGAATTCCACTTCGATACGCTCCATACCAGTTGATGAACTTTTTAAATATCTCTAAGGTATCGTTTGCGTTTGTTCGTGTTGATCGAATGATCGAGTGGCGCTTGGAAGACGCACTCGTGTTCACACGTTCGATTTCTTTCGATAGGCATGCCGCAGAGCAATGCTTTCTAGGTTTTCTACTGGTGGCTGTGCCACGCATCGTGGCACCGTAGCATGCCATGAGCTTCTCTGCGCATCTAGCGTCGGGAACGGGAACTATTAGTAGTATCTCCGCCGTTTTGCACTAGGGATATACCGGGAGAGATGGCTCAGTGCATCGACCTGATGTCACTGCAGTCCCTCTGACCGGGAGGTCCTGCGGCGGCAGGATGTCAGTCTTCACGATGGAATATGACACGGTATTTCGCGTGTTTCTCGTGTCGTACCGCTAGATATTCCATGATCGCGACCGTATCAAGTAGTACATGCGATCATGCGACATCTAGCGGCACGAGAAAGACGCGAAATGCCGTGTGATATTCCATCGAGGCCATAGGGGCTTGAGAGGCCAAGTTATAAAAACCGCACTATACACGCCACTGTAGTGACGTCACTATGGTGGCGTTCAACCTTCCGATTGGATGACACTGTAAGAGCTTGTTTACGTCGCACGCAGCTTTGAATCAATCCCAGTACAAAGTTGCGGCCCTGGCGCGGACGTCCTGATGCCTGCAACGCCCGGTGGCAGAGCGTGGAAGTGGTCGTGCTGACTAGGCCGGACGCGGGCAGGTGGGAAATAATCTAATGTAAAGCGATATGCACAGTTCGTAGTCAAGATTGAGGCATTTCAATCACAGTTTATTTAGCCCGCAGCTAATGAGGCATTTTAGAGGTATACCGTTAAGGAAACGAACAAATTCTGGTTAGGTATAGGGTCACCTCTCAATAACCTTCACTATTTTTCCTTCCTATAGAAAGAACCACAAAAAGGATCATTTGTTTCGTTCATGCTTTCTCTACATCCTGTATTTATGCAAAAAAAAATGTAATTTCATTTAAATAAATTTCTAATTTTATGTTAATTTTTTTCTGCAAATTCCACTCACGTTCCAAGATGGAAGGTACTTGGTTATTTAAATAGTTAATCTTGTCTCATGATTACACATTTTAACTTAAATGTGTTAAAATGAAATATCAAGAATAGCATTTGTCATTTTATTGATTAAAAAAATAGAACTATGCGTGAAATTTGGTGAGGTAACTAAGTTTCAAAATAGCAACAAACTCTAGAGAAAATAGTCTGCTTCTGAGGCACATACAGGTGTCTAATAGTCAAATACACTAACAATGATAATAACACGAAACAAAATTTTATGTAAAGTCCACAAAATATCTAAGAGTTTTACGTTGAGAACAGATCCTAGTAGTTCTGTTTCCACAAAAAATCCTCATTTAAAAAAAAAACGTGAATACTAGCAGCGCATCAGTAAACTGAGAGCCCTCCTGAACTACATCTGCGCGCTCTACATGTTGGCGATCTTTCCATCGCTCGGCGCGCACGTCAACAAGGCCACGCGAGTCGCATCTCAGCACCCGGGCGGGATGTCGCACGCGTGACGCTATGGGGCATTGTCCGACGCCGCGACGCCGCCGGGCGACGCATTGCGATGCGTCTGAGCGCGCGGGCGCGCGACGCGTCGCGACGTCCTGCGTCGGCGCGACGCGCGTTTTTCGCCGCCGTCCCTGCCCTCCGCTCCGCTCCGCGCCGCGCCGCGCCGTCCGCGGCCCATAAGTTTCTGTCGCTCGCGTTGTGTGACAGATTGGCTCCCACGACGCCGCAATTTATGAGGACGGCCTCTCGAGAATTTTTACTCCAATTTGTCGGGGCCGCACCGCTTATGGCGAGACGGGAATGAAATTTACTGTTACTTTACTCGAGGAGTCTGCAGATGCCGTGGTCGTGCCGCGGGTCGTAATGATCGTGCTTTTGAAGTGTCGAATTATAAATAATTAGGGCTCGATACAATGAACGAGCCCCTGAACAGCTATTGTTTTCTGTGTATTCTCTCGTGTGTTTTTTTTTTGGAAGGAGGGGGGTTGATGTTTATTTGTTTCGTTTTTCTTTGTTTTCGTTTGTTGCACGTCAGTCGCTTGTCAAGAGAGCGTTCCAGAAGAAATAATCACGCACGCTTTATTCGTCATCTGTTTGCGCGAGAGGCTATTAAGATTTTCAGGTCGTACTCTTCTTGAGAAAACGTGTTTCGTGAAGAGGACATTGCGATAATACTCGTTCGGTCCGTTTCTCAATCCAGAACCCGTTCTTTACGTGTTCATCTTCCATTTTAAGAGTCTCCTGTCCATTCCAACCTCCTTACGCACGTGAAGCATTTTTGCGACTGTGCTACAAGCATGCTTTCGATTAACATCATTTCTGAACTCGGATATGTGCGTACGAGAATATTAGACGCGGAAATATCTTGTTTCCATTGCGAATATTAAAAGATGAACAAATAATGAGCTATGTTTCTGTCAATGTAATATTATTGAGATTTCAGGTGAACAAATTCAGACGTAAACTGACCTACTTACGTTGTTAATGGAAAATGAAAAGTAACTTATTGTGAACATTACCACCAAGAATTTATTCAGGAATTAAGTTATTAATGATCAAATAACTTCTACATCCTTATAAAGACAGAGTTTTATGGGTATGATTTAAAGATAATAAGCAATATTAGTGGTCTCCATCAACAAGATTGGAACTTTTTATATTCCATTTTAAAGTTATATTACAGACATAATTGTGAAACTAGTTTCTTTGAGTACATAATTTCGGAGAGATTCTATAAAGAGCAAACGTTTCGTAATATGTTAATGATGCTTAATGAGTAAAGCACTGCTTGGAATTGCTTCTTGATTGCACTTGAATCTGCCAGCTCATAAGGCGACCACAAACTTCGGCGATAATTTCCCCAACCGCAACCACTTGAACCACAAGCGCACGGCCAACTCGCCCGCGCGGCTCTTCCACTTCCCTCATTCAATGACTTTATTTCGGGCAGATCAAATAAACAAAGAGTGAGGATACCAGCCCGGTGGCCGAAATCGCTAAGACAGCAGTGCCGTAGCAATCTCGGAGGGTCGTGGGTTCGAATCTCACCTCGGGCCTGGTTGTATGTGTTCTTTTCACCCCCATCATCTCTAGAGACCGTATTTTTATGTAATTACATATTTTTTGTCTTTCTACTTACCGATCTAAAAATTGTAATCTTGAAAAATCATCGCTTTTCTAACACAATATCAAAATTTTTCGTTACATATTATTACATATTTAGTATTACACTACATATTTTACATGTTTTGCCATTTTCACGAAATATTATTTTTATCCTATCAATTTTCTTCAATTTTATTACGTATTTTTTATTAAAAGAAGTATTTTCAAAACAGCCAGCAATTTTTCGTACATTATTACTGCGTGCTGTTTACTCGAGATATGCTACATGATGACGCGGTCGGATATTCACACAGTACAATCTCCTCCACAATTAGATGAAATGTAGTTTAGTTGAAGTATTTTAATAGTGTGGTAGAAGGAGTAGTTGTCTCAACAGATTTTAAAATGAATTAGTTTAAGGATCCAAAGACAATTTGCTCTCGATGTCGAGCAATGTCGACGTGACGCCTTTCTCTCGATTTGAATGGGCTTTGCAAATAGACCGGGAACGCTCGCACTTGCTCGGCTTCACGGGCAAATTTGTTTAAGGTGTTTGAGAATCGACGGCCGCAAATGTTTGCAGGTATCATCGATCTTCCGCTGCGCTCAATGGATGTATACAAACGAACTAATTGGAATGGCAGTAAATGCGCAACAAGAAATTTTGTTCTACACTTATACACTAATTCAAACATTAATAATCAACTTTTTATTGTTGAAAAGCGTTTAAAAACATGTATAGATTATAGGAAACTGAATTTTTATTTAAATAAAGAAACTAAGAATTGAAAATTATAATTAAAGGTAGAGCTAAAAAAATAAACGTCTAACGATTAAATGAAATATGTTACATTATATTTTATTTTGTTTTCCAGTTTGAAAAACAACTCTTACTGACTTTCGGTAGTACCTATAGTCCCCTTTACAACAATCCAGACACGTTCCCAAATGAATGTTTCCCTTAAAACAGAAAAGAAACCTTCACGTATTGTGAAAATATTTATTTTCTGTCGAATCCACTTTTCACACGCAATGGTTTGCTCTCTAATTAACCTCTAGTCGTTGCAGAGGAAGCTCGTTTTTTCCACCTGTTCGTCGCACTAACGACCAGCAGCCGTGCACCAAAGCACGTTAACGACACGGACTCGACTTAACGAAGCGTCTTACGAGGGGAACCGCACTTGCGGTCGGTCTACAAGGTATCACATTACCAGCAGCACTGGCCACAAACCACGGGACCGGCGTAGCGGCTCTGTGCGAGGTGTGGTGTGGATACTATCTTCACCGTAACGATAACATTTGTTGAAGCTATTTGCATCGAGGTTTAATAAACAAACAAGCACTTTTCTCCTGTTTGATTGCAGGATCGTGCGAATAGCTGACATCCCATGGCGGTTACAACTCAACTCGACTTGATTCATGACTTGTTACTGTATGTCAACTCTCAAACTTTAGGTGTATTGATTTCTTAGAATACGTGTATGTTCTTAAAATGATTTGAGTCAGCATATACTAGAAAAAAAGAGATCTTACAAAACCAAACGATATTTTGGACCACAAAGTTTGACAATATATATTGCGAATTATATTCTCCAAGCCAGGGAAAATTATTCTGAAGTATATAATAAGAGTCGTCAATAATAGAATAATTTTAGTATCTGAAAGATACTAAAATTGTCCTATTTAACCAATATTAAAAGTTTAAATATCGATTAAAAATGAGTAGCGTCATTTCATGACGTGAACGGAAAGGCTTATATCATGTCTGCATTGCATTTACGCACTACTTTCCCGGAAAATTAGCTTCCGCCTAGTTAGCCACGAATGATCGGAACCGAGTTTCTGACCGCATTCCGATTGTCGCTGACGGTACGCAACTTCCTCTTTGGTGTCTCTGGGCTTTTCGCCTCCAGAGAACGAGTTGTTGAGGAAAATACTTCAAATGATACCGCTTATGTTGTTACTTCAGTGATTCGGTAATTTATTGATTTCTAGAAAAATATCAGAGTTGTATTTTTCCAATGACATTTCCAGAAATCTTCATTTAGCATTTATTTAGTTGTATCATGACTTTCCATCACTCTTCGCCCGTTTTCATAAGTTTCGAATTCTTTACTCTCTTCCGTTTAACGTACATGGTTGAATTATTAATAACGAGTATTGTTGACAACATTGATAACGAGAAATATTTGCTGCCATGTAACAAAAGGCAATAAAATACATGAAGTGATAGTACTGCTGACGAAGTAAGTGATCTGTCACTTCTGCAAAATGAGAGATCTAGAAAGAGTATGCAGGTACATGTATGCCTGCAGATATGCGGTAAGCGTATGCAGGTATAGAGGGACAAATACACTCGAAGCAGAATTGCCTTCTAGAGGAAAGTGGTCTTGAAAACGTTCTACTGTCGGAATTATGAGGAAGAACATGTTTCAAATACATATATTAAGCACTCATGACTTAAAGAATAGAATAAAATAAAGTATTCAGATGTAGAATTTCCTGAATTTTAGCTTTTACTGCAGGAATATGAAACGGAACTTCCATGCTTTTCCTTTCGTTATTTTCCTCTTGATGCAACTTTGCCATTCCACGATAACTAGACATATTCTCCAAGAACTCGACTGCAGTGCTGTAATACAACGAATCTAGTACTAGTGACTTGTAGATTTTCTTTCGTGTTGAATTGTGTTCAGACGCAATCAGATTTCTTTTCCGAGACATTTGTTTGATTACGTTAGATGATCTTCTTTAGTTACTGGTCAATACGGCTCAGGTATTTTCAATGTTTTAAAATTTACAAAATAATTCTCTCATGAAAACGTTCATTGAACGTTGTCATATAATCTTCAGCACGAAGTACATGCTGTCCTCTTTTACCCTTCTTGATTTTGAATGTGGATAAATGAGTCATGTTTGTCATGTGAATTATAACATGTAGTGCATGTTTTCCGATAATGTAACAAATTTATTATAGACGAGTTATTGCTATGTTTTAATGTAGGCTGTACATCTGTGTACAATATTAGAAACTGTTACAATAATTAGCGCAAAATACGTGACTTAAATGATCTTGAAGTGAAAATATGGACACGCGAAGTGTCCTTTTTAGCGTCACCTGCCTCAATAAAGTGACGCAATGTGTACAATTTGAATTCAAACATCTCGTGAAAATTATCATCTAGTAAGCATACTATATGAATATTCCACTCGTAAAATTAAAATCAATAGTGTTTAAAAATGCATATAAAATGTCGCAATCAGGGCGGTGTGCCTAAACATTTATCGCTTTTTCTATCGGATTTTTCTTGCCACTCCTTTCTCCTGGCCAATAGCTATTCATATTAGGGGGAGGTATATATCGAACGCTATGTTGTTGTACAATAAACCGCATGTATACTATAACATAAAGTCTTTTATTTTAACATACTTTCGTTCATGGAATAGTCCTATTAAATACCACTCTTAAATGCTTTGGAAATTGTTGATAAATCCTCTCCTTTTCTTCGCGAGTCAGGGATTTATCGACAATTTCCAAAGTATTGTGGAATTACCTATTTTTAATTTTCACGAGATATTTGTATGCAAATTGCTCGTATGTGTCTGCCAGTTTAACAACTTTACTATTATTACGATATTACAGAAAGAAAAACTAAGCGAGAAATAAAAAAGCACCCAATTTACACAATTCGACTGCTTTTTTATTTCTCGCTTAATTTTTCTGTCTGAGCAAATATATTCATTTCTTTTGTAAATAATAAACAATTAACATGTTTCTAGAGTGTTTCTGTGCTTCCATAATGCAAGTTTTTGCCTAGAAATAACTTTTTCAAACCAACTTTTGAGTGGTCATTGCGGCTCAACCATTCGGAATATCCACGTAGTTTATTAGACAAAATTTACTTAGAATAGTCTTAAGAGCTTATTTTCCTCCCAGGACACCCTGTATATGAGATGCGGACCGGAGGCGGCGTGAGGGCTGATCGCGATGGAAGACACGATCTCGCGTGTGTGCCCGAGGCGAAGGCGGGGCGAGGCGCGGCGCGGCGTGGGTGGCGGCGGCGGCGGCGGCGGGGTTGCGCAGCTGGGCAAACGGCCCGGGAAGCGACGGCCGCCCTCGCGCCTCCCATTTCCATTTCAAACAGCGCAGCGCAGCGTTGCGTCCTCCTGCGCGAGCAGTCTGCGCAGCGCGGCGCGAAGCAGCAGGCGAGGGTGCCCTGGCGTTGCACAAGGCGCTGCCAACGAACGGCTTCACGCGCAGTGGCGGACACAGGGGGGCACGCCCCCCGCCAAAGGGGCTAGGGTTTTCCTTGTGACCTTCCTTTATAGGGCACATAATTATGTATATTCAAATTATGTAATTATTTAAACAATAATATTGTATATAAATAATATACAATGTAGTAAATATATTTATTATTTAACAAAATCTAGGATGGCCCCTCCCAAAATGATCAGCTGGATCCGTCCCTGTTCACACGCCTAGGGTTAATGCCCGCGAACCATGAATTGCAAGGTGCGAAATGGAAATATTCTCCTCAAGGAGACGTTTAGAAATTAAAAAAATAAGTGAACTTTAAGAGGTGACATGAAACCAGCGGTTTGATATTTTCGATAATTTTACTGCGCATGTGGTGAATAATACGGGTCTTCCGTTTAAACTGTGACCTTCGTTGCCTTGCCAGTAGACTCAATGTAATCCGACCAATTTCACAAAATGTACCAAAGCACTTTGACAATAAGTGTCGAATCCTTGAAGTGACGAATGAAATGAAGTCCATTTTCGCAGTAATCTGCACAGTTGAGATTGCGATCGGGAATGTTTTCCTTTAGAATTTTTCATTAATTTGGTTTCCTTGCGTCGAACATTTCAAAGTGTGAAAAATCGTAGCCAAGATCCAAATCTCACCCAAGAGCCATACGCAAGCTACCAAATTTCCAACACTTAATTGCAGAATTGATAATAAATCGAATCTACATAATTTAACAAATAAGGCACTAGAATTCGTGAAAAAGGCCGAAACATAACAAGAAACTTATCGTAAACAAATTTGAAACTTGTCAAATATTTTTTGTATTAATCATTACGTAAATTAATTAACATTCTGCTCTGAACAAATTGCCGATGTGGAAAATATTAATATAATTAATTACGCGTATTATTCTCGCATATACTGTAAGGGTTCAGAAGTTAAAACGTCTCTACTTTGCATTTATTTAAGAAGTATTAGCAATACATTTTTCGCTGTAAATGAATTCTGATAAATAGATAATTTCTTTAAGTGTTTAAACATTTTCCAACGTTTCTGTTTCCTCTAAACCTTTCTAGTTTTGCGATTTATAAACATATCGCATTTGAGCCCAAATGTTTATCTTCTCTTCTCAGTTGACTTGTTAGCTTGTCTATTATGTTCCAGCTCTTCTTCATCTATTACACAATAATCAATCATCTTCCAGCTCTCGTTTGCTTAAACGCTGACACCGTTTCGTCTCTTGTAGCCCCAATATCTCAGCAAAGAATTGCGTGAGAAAATGTCTCGGTACGCTCGTATCATCGTCGCCTGACATTTCATGAAACATTATGATTCATTTACCGGTACACACGTGCTTCAGCCATTCAAGTCAATTAGCCGCACACGGCAGTATGTGATTAATGCAAATGACGGGCATCTGTCATTGAATGCGCGCGTGTGACCTGCGTACACACGAACGCTCGATCATGCGTGTGACAACGACGCACAGTTGGGGGCCTAGAAAACTTTCTCCTCCTCCATTTGTGATACGGAGAAAGTGCTTTATTTACGATTCCGTCCGATGTGAAGCTGGAGAACGGCAAAAATATGTTGCTTACATTTGAACTCTAATATGCTCATGTTTTTTACTGAACTGCCTTTTACGCTCGGAAGGTACAATTTTTGTAAATGCAGACAAATTTGAAGTTATTGCTTATTTGATTTATTCAGATCGCAATTAAATGTTTCAGAGTGAGAATATAATAGACATTTTTACATCCTAAAGTACGTTAAAAAAAGGGACAAGTAGAGATTGATACATTATATTTCTAGTCAATCGATTTGTTTATTGTTGTATCATTGTTTTTTAAAATACTTTTACTGTTACCGTCAGTTGATAAATTTAAAATGTTTATCTAGGCAATGTCATCGGATCGAATTATCCCAAAAATAATTAAAGTCAAAAAATTTCCTTAAGATTGTCGTGTTTAGTACAATACATTTTCATTATTTTTTTGTAAATGTTAACAGGAAAGTCACTAACAACTTATCTTAATAATTGGCATGAAAATAATTATGGCAAAATGTGCAAAATTTTGTTCCTTTGAAGCTAGTATTCCATGAGCTTTCTGGCAAAACATTTGGTATTATGGAATCCTCGCCGCACCAGCCATTGCATTTAATGGATTTTAAAAATATATACAAATGCTGTATTAATTACTCTGGATGTCTCTAGGTCTTCGGTACAGTCTCTCCTAGGCCTATATTCCTTCCAAATTCCACATGGTATATTATTCCCACATTTCTTTCTACCTACGTCTACCTATTAACTTCTGTCTACCTATTAACTCTTCGTAACGAAGCACGATTACGCTACGCGCAATTTCAAACGATACGCATTTAAATCCTCAGTTAACTTGCCCATTTTCAACCCTGGTTTACAAACATCGATCTTGTCAATATTATTCCTCCTGTTGAATGTTTCCCGTGCGTGTCAACGCGCGTGCGATGCGCCGCCGTCGGCAGACGCGTACTCCACGCGCGCATAAATTCCCGCTGTCAGCGCCGTGATAACGCGGAGGGGGAGGAGGGGGCGGTGTCGCCAAGTGCGTGCTCGACACGCCGCCGCGCGTAATCACTCTCTTAATGGCCCATAAAGCATCGCCGCGTCCGCTGCCCCGCGAGGGCTGCGACGGCGGGCGGGGCTCCGGAGGCGCTGCCGACGATCGGACGACAATCAGACGCGTTTGGGGGACGGTAGCATCAAAGATTTCTCTTAAATAACACATACATTTGTTTTTATATTGTATATCGTTTTTGTAGCGTACATATGGTGGCATATAATACTATTGTTTAAAACGATTACATAATTCTAATATAAATAAACATTAAAATCAATTTTGCCAAATAAAGTAACTAAAGATAACTCTAGGCCTGGGGGGGGCATGGCCCCACCCCTGGATCCACCACTGGTCGCATGCGTGGAACACGCAGGGTCGTAATACATCTTAAAATATGATTGTGTATTAGTTTGTAAACATATATCTTTTAAAAAGAATAACACTTTTAAATTATCGAAGTTAGTAGTTTACTTTATACTCAGTCTGATTAAATACGTTCAGTTTTTTTAATTCTTATTAAAGGGCCAAATATCTCGATCATTCTTACAGCACCTTCGACCCTCCAGCTGCGATTTCTTATGGTGGATGCGAGGCGTGTGATATATTCGTTGTTACATTTATGTTAATATATTGAGTAGTAGTTCTCAAAATATTAATTTTACTAAGTTTTTTTCTTTTTATTTATGCCCATATATTGTGTTACTAAAAATCGTGCGGTTCTTAAATTCGGTCCAGAAACATCGTGTGGTAATTACACGCATTCGCCATAGCACATGATTGCTTGCGATGGAAAGGATATCCGAGGTTTAGGGGGTGTTGAATTCCACCAATTCAGCGGGGTAGTAGTTCTCAAACTGTGTATTTCTCTTGGCGTTACTTTGCGTTTACGCCCACATTTTGTTTTCCGAAAAAGCGTGCGTTTCTGACAAATACTAGTTGCAGTCGTACACGTGGGACACCACCAAATACGATGGAGAGAAGGCACGAGATTTGTCATTTGTTGAATTCCTCTGCATTGAAAAGTAGTTTTCAAACTTAATTTCCTTACGTTTTCTTTGCATTTGTACACACACATTGTTGTCTGAAAAATCACGCGGTTCTGGGAATTAGACGTAGTCGTATGAACGGGACACAATTTCCTGCAATTTGTTGGGGAATGAGAAGAGGCGCTAGATTTGATTGCGACCGAATTTCATTTGGATACGCTAAACACCACTTCCCTAACTGCGAGGCTCAAAACTCAAACTTTCACGGCTCTTCTTTTCGTTTATACACAAATGTCGTCCAAATGATCTGTGACGCCGGGAACACGCTTGTTCACCCATACGGCGCAATTTCTTAGGATATGCGTAAGATAGAGAGGAGATGCGCCGTTTGTCTTTGGTTTAATCCCACCACTCAATGCTAATTATTATCCTCGGTTATTCTGTGCCTATTTGCACAAAAATCGCGCGCGCATATGAAACAAGTCCATGTAGGATTCATTCGTTGATAATAATGTACATCTATTTGCATTCATTGCCATTGCAATGGATCGCTCATTCGTTTTGAAATTACTTAATGGTTATTCTGTGTGTTTGTTTTAAAAATGCATTAATTTAGAAAACCAGTTTGATACAGATTTTTCTGTAGTCGTGTGACATTTTATCTACCTCCGTATTACAGTTTTTTTTTACTTTGTATCGATATATTATTTTTTGTTTATTTAATTTTTATTTGTGTTTTCACTTTCAAGGGAATCAGTTACTATCATTTAAGAAATTAAAGACGTTATAGTGTTTCGTAAAGGAAGATTTGCGCAATATATATTTCGTACTACAAATCAAAATATTGTAATAGATTTGTTCGCAATGACTTGCTACTACACAAATTACTAATTATAACTGCCAAAATACAATAGCATTATTTGAAAAAATACCACCATTTTATCGGTGAAGGAACTTTAAGTAATTTGTCGCAAACAGAAGTATTTTATCTTGTTAATTCAATACTAGAAAGAAAAAAACAATGGAACCTTAACAATCGCATACCAATGAGGGGGGATGGGAACGAATGATTCCAGCTTCGTTTTCTTATTTTTTAATATTTTTGTTTACGTTACGTAAGAAGTTACTACTTCACATTTCAGGAATTTTACTATAAGAACCCTTAGACATAGGCGAAATCGCTCCGGGTGAACTTCGGCGATCTCTTACAGCTAGGGTCCGCCTGTAATCAGGTCGAGATTTTATTTTAGTATCTATAGATGTGTAGACTAATTGTGCAATCGGAGCTATGAAGTGAATATTCAACTAGTCCTTCCAAAAAATTATCTATCTGTGCCACCGCAGAAAGGACTGCGAGTAAAGAAAATATTGAAAATTGAAATGCCCTTGCCATACCTCAAAAATTGAAAATATTGAAAATTAACATGCAGAAAATTATTTTAGTGTATTGATCAATACATTTATTATTATATCTTCAATATTAAAATATTCCTTCACTTATATTGCAATTTTCCAAGGTGCGGCGTTGCCATCTTCCGCTTGCGTCCACGGTACAAAAATGGCTTTGGTATGCGGCATTTAACTACATTTTGAAAATAAATAACAAGGCATAATCGATCAATACAAAGTGGATAAAAATACATATATCGTTTTATTAGTTGCTATTAAAACTTGATCTCTTATCTAATTAAGGTATCAAAATTGTTACAATAACTTAATAGGCCTGATAATTTAAATTGTTTTATAACTGCTGATTTCAGTTTAATTAAGAGTGGTAAAATCTGAAAAGTGCATTTGTTGACATATTTTTCTGTAAGAGTGCTTCATCAGACCAACACAATTCATAGGAAAACAAATTAGTTTTCATATCACATCGACTTTAAAGGTGAATACTCGCCGTAGTTCAGAAATTCGGACGCAGGTCCTTCTCATTTGATTTACCGAATAACAAAACTGGGGCGGAACTGACGTAAGCTGGCCGTAATGTTATGCACGTGGACCATTATTTTTTAATGTTTCGGAAAAGTAGGAAGTTGTGGAAATATTTGCGGAGCTGGAGTTGAGGTCTTCACTCGGCGAGTCTATGTTTCTCGCTAGGAAATGATATTTCCCAGACGCTTCACGTACGACATGACTGCTGAAGTTTACCGACGGAACCGGCGCAAAAACTGTGTCACTAAACACAAAAACAGTGCGGAAAATCGCTGCCCAGCCAATGCTTTATTTTTGATGAATCAATAGTTTAAAACAAATTGAAGATACTTTTTCAGCAAGAACGAAATGAATGTGCATAAGTACAAATTTATGATGGAAATATTAATTGAATTGACAAAAAAACCTACAATTGAGTAAATGACGCAACATTTGCTACATTTACAGTTATACTATTGTATTGATTTTTAAAGTAATTATATTTTATAGACTGTGGATTATTTGTTTGTCGCACGTCTGTAAATAAAAATAATAAATTGCCACAGAAATATGTTATTTGAATTGAATTTGTAATACCAATTAGTGGATGAACGTTAATGAGCAATTTTTTATCAGACGATTTTATGGTGTTTTAAATCCGGAAAGTTAAGTACGGTGGTGTGAGTCTTTGTGAGCAATTTTAATAACGAACCCTTTCAGAGAACTCAGTCAAAAAACATTCACGAAATCACGGAAAAGGAGAGATTTTGTAGAAATTTTTAAATAAACCTTATAAATTAAACACAAGAAACATATTTTGAAAGTTAGCAACGGAGTCTTGAAAAACATCAAAAAATTAAAATTAAATTTATATACTATTTAAAACTCAATTCGAGCAAGATTAAATGTGCAGTAATAGATAATAAAAACGTGCTAAGATAATAAAACTGTTCAAGTAGAAGTATACGAAAATTAATTAAAATTCATATTTTAATATAAAATGTAACGTACGAAAATATCTGAACAGTTTATTTTTGCTTAGAAATAAAACTAGTTTCAAGTGACCTTGGCATTGCGAATTGAATACTGCAAAATCATAACAGTTTTCATTCCAAAACAAAACGACTACACCGTGACAATATGAAACTAATATGTTCTCCATTACAGATGAAAAACATGATCAGGCTAGAGACGGAATCTCTCCATGGAGGTAGACACTGATCGCATCTTCAACATCTGGTTGTAGACAATTATTCTAATTCTGGAAATTAAACAACGGAAAATGGTTGAGATTCACCAGCGGCAGGTGACAAAAACGTAAAAAGTTCTTGGACGTCACAAAAATACAAGTTTTCAACAAACGTTTTGTAGATCAGCGATAAGCATTAATTATTTCACTCCCTTCAGGCAATTTTTTAAAAAATTTTTCGAAGAATCATTAAAGAAACATTTTAATTAAATATTTCGATGAAACGTTTTTTTTTGCCGCGCTACCCATGGAGTCGGTGCCACTCCTCCGAGCAATGCCGATCAACAGATGTTTTCAACAAATTATTTGTAGATCAACAATAAACATTAATTGTTTCTGACAATTATTAATTAATTCATTTCAAACAATTGTTGAAAATTATTTCGGAGAAACATTTAAAAAAATTAATTCGCAAAAATATTTTTAAATTATGTCGCAAAAACATTTTTAAAAATTATTTGGGAGTAACAATTTTAAAAATTATTTCGGAGAAATATTTTTAAAAATATTCCGCAGAATCATTAAAAAAACATTTTTCAAAAACTATTTCGGTGAAACGCTTTTCTTTCGCGGGCGAACCACGAGCTCGTTTGCCTTCCTCGGAGCAACGCCGTTCCCCCGCAAAGCCAGCCCGCGTGACGTCGCAGCCGACAGCAGCGGCGGCGCCGCGCAGGCTCGGGTCGGCGGCGGGCGCCCACGAACACCGCGCGGCGCCGCAGCGACACTCGGCGCGCACCAGGAAATAAAACAAAACGCCGAGAAGACCCGCTCCGCCGGATTCCGACGAAAAAGAATTGGACCGGCCGCCCCGGACGGGCGGTCGCGGAAAGTGAAAATCGCCAGGTCCCAACTACACGTTACTGCTATCGCGGAAAGAACCCGCCAAACGCACCGGTTGCGGAAACGTCTACGAGAAAATCATTGAAACTGAATTTGTCAGAAAAGTAGGAAAAGATTACTATTGTTGATTTAAATAATAAATTTCTTAAGAAATTGCAGAAATTCCATCGTCAATATCGATGTCAAATGACTGGATCAGCGATTCGAAGATGTATGAGCACATAAGCGACCTGATGTAACACACGGGATGTCCGACCATCATCATTTCGCAGACACAAAGGTGCGGCGTTCGAAACATGTCGAGACACGTTGGGGCGACGCAGTTGGACGCCTCGAGGACACCTCGGGCCGGCGCTGGGTGACGGCTGGAGCTGTCACCCGATCGAAGAGTGGGGAGAGCAAACGCATCGATACTCCCAAAAAAGGAGCAACGGCGCTGGGGGGCAATTATGCAAACCGGTCGATTCCCGGGGTCGGCGCCGCATGCAAAGCGCGGCGAGGGGGCGGGGCGCGCCGCGGCGGGGCGGGGCGGGGCGGGGCGGGGCGGGGCGGGGCCGGGCGCGGGTTCGAGGCCGGGCGCGGCGCGGGGCGGGCGGCGCGGGCGGCGCCGCCGCGGGACCTACCACCACTTGGAGCCTCGTCCGCGCGACATCTTGGCGCGCGTGGCGGCGCGCGCGGCGAGTCCCGCCAGCGCCATGAGCAGCAGCAAGGGGATCGCGGCGGCGGCCCTCATGGTCGGCGGCGGAGCGGCGTGGCGGGCTGCTGCTGCTGCGGCCGGGGCGCGGCGGCCCCGGCGTCCATGGCCCTCCCGCAGCCTCCGAAGCACGGGCCTGCGCCGCCCGCCCGACGCGTCCGCCGGCGCTCACGCGCTCTCTGGCCAGGGCACGCGACCACGCAGCAGCGGCCTTCTTCGGGTCGGCGGTCACCGCGGCCGACGCGCTCGCACTGACGCGCCGCGCCGCCGCCGCCCTCGCCCCCGCCGCCCCGCCGCCGCCGCCGCCGCCGCCGCCGTGGGTCCACGCCGCGCCGGCCCCGCGGGCCCGCGCCGCGCGGGGGTGGGGCGGGAGAGCGCGCGCGCGCGCCGCCGCGGCGGAGGCGGGGCGTGGGCGCGCCGGCCAATGGCGGCGCCGGCCGCCAGGTCACGTGGGGCCCGCGCCACCCCCGCGGGCGGCGCGACCGCGGGCCAATGGCAGGCCGGGGCCGCGCGCCGCGTCGGGTCGCCGCGGGCCCCCAAGCGGACGGGCCCCGGCCGCGCCGCGCCGCGCCGCGCCGCGCCGGCCCGCAACAGGTAGCGGCGGCGGCGGCGGCGGGGGCGGCGGCCGGGTGTCGACACCTCGGGCGGCGGCGCGGCCACCCGCGGCGGCGCGCCGCCCCCGTCGCCCGCGCGCCGCCGCCGCCGGAGTGGAAAGCGCCCGCCCGCCGGCCTTTCTCTGCGCCGCGGCGTGGGAGAGCCACTGCGCGTAAACAGAAGTGCACCGCTGCGCCCCTCCCGCATCAACTGCCATGGATGGGGCCTCGGCACCCGACGAGCACGCCTCTATCAGCGGCAAAATATGCCACTAGCATTGGGCGTTTCTGCGACATTTTCTTTCAATATAAATACAACGATAGCGACTTGCCCTCATCAAACCAATCGTCGCATCCTTCATTGTGAAAATTAGCCTAATTCCAGTATATCAAATTATGTATTATCTATGTGCATCTAAAAGGATATCTTCATCAAACCATACCTAAGACTGTAACTGTTGAAGGGAGTTTTGAAAGTGTTGCCACGAAATACTTCGGCTACTGATAATATTATTGACCTTTCCTTTGCAAAAAAGGAGATAATTGTATGAAGATGTAAAAAGTAACAGAGGTTTACTTTTTCCAAAACTAACTTTAACTTAATAGGATTTTCAATTCATCCCTCTGAAACCAGTGCAACGCAATGTCGCCATCGCTCCGAAACGGTACGGCACCACCAGGATCATGAGAAATTGAAGGACTGGGTCAGAACAAGTACTGGCTGGATCAGAGACGTCTTGTAGTATGGTTATTCAACAGCTGTGCCACTGTCTGGCACAATTCTGTGGTGTCTGCAATCCATAATAGTAGTTTATGCAATTCGTTTATAATGTTAAGTTTTATTGCATGAGTATATGTTATGAAAATGTGCGACGTTAGGAGCGAGTTTGTACGAATGCAATAATGCAACATTATAAATGAGTTGCATAAACGCAATTTTTTTACAGCAGCATTATAAATTTATAAGAGAATCAAATTTAATTATGCGAAACAACTTTCCTGAAATGTCTGGAATACTTGGCATCCGTGTGAGAAAACGGTGGTCGACTGTTCTGTTTACCTCTACCTCCCCCCGATTCTCTCGTTGTGATTGGTTAAATGTGTTACGACGAAATCATTCCTGCCGTAAAATCGAATACGTCATCATTTGTGCCGTAAAACTCCCGATTTTGAACGATCTTGCAATTGAAAAGGTGGTTTATAATGCTGGAATACAAAAAAAAAAATTGTATGTAGTGTGTTTCCTTCTTCAAATATTCCGTCTTTGCATAAATTTATACTCTTCGAATACATGTACTACTTTGGAAAAGCTGGCCCTCATTAGTCAAACATGATGTAATGCTGCCGAAAAAATTGACGTGAATTATAATATAAATGTTGTTAATTAATTCATAACGAAAGAAAAATGATAACACCTAACTCACAGTCAGACATTTGCAAACAGCCACAACATTGAAATACATGCTACATCATCCGAAGTGTTTGTGCTTCACCGAAGATTCTCAATTGTGTTCAGAATTGCCCCACGGACGTCTGTTTCCTTTTAATTCACATCTTTCTCTCCCGTAACAATTTGTACCTATCCTCAAACTCGGCTCGGCGATCCGAAGTTTTCAGTGCAATTTAAGGAGCCCATTTCTTATTCTCAGTGCGTCACTACTTATTACACAACTGGCGTCATGCAACAGCACGGCTAAGAGGAAGAGGCCGCCTGTCAATATGTATATTTGATATTCACGTGCTACCTAATGGGGTTCAATTTTTTGTAATGTTGGTATGTAAAGAACTGATGTACAGTATATAGTAGTACTACGTTATTGTAGTATTCGTGAAGTCTATTTTTGTTGAAATATATCGTATATAATTTATAAACATACGATATCGACAAAATGATATAGATATCGATAAAAGATACGCAATCGATAATTTATAAGCATACAGTACAATTAATAAAATACGACATCGTATATAATTTATTGCTGTATCATACGAGAGTATGCTAGTTTTTATCTTGAGTAGTGTGTGTGTGCAACGTTTTGGAAACTATTTTATATGGTTTAGTTCAGCAGCATTTTAGTTACAGCAAGTCATTTATCTATAATAATAATTTCCAATTTCCAAAATTTAAAGAAATTTATGCAGCTTCTGGCAACGTAAAAGATGTGTATGGTTTCGTTATAAATCCAAGAACTCGGGAAAATATCATAAACAATTAAATAATTTCGACTTTTACTGAAAAATAAAAGTATTTGATTGTATTATTCCGAATATTCTCATACTGTGCGTACCGACTGAATTCTCGTTCTCAATGAGTTACCGCTTACTACACCACGAACGTCATGTAATAGCAAGACTCCAAGGAAGCTCTCGCCGGCCAAAAAATATTTGATTTTTAGTGTTGTGTTTCGGTAAAGGAAATTTTTCAAATTTTTGACTTGTTATAACATGTTGTATTGTATGCTGTACATAACTTAAGAATGTTATTTCAGTACTCGTGAAAACAGATTTCTAATGTAATATTTGATTTACTGCAGTGTTGTACGACAGTATTTCCATTGTAGTTCTTGAAACACCGTGCGTGCTACTTTCTGTGGTTTTGTTCAGTAGCACTTTTGCGGCTGTGGGTCACTAGTGCAATACTATTAGCGAATCACTTCTAAACCCTTGATCTTATCTCTGAATTCACTTGAATGTGGAGAGTTGTCCTTTTGGAATGTCCACCACAATAACCTCTTCTCGGGCTGGAGGTACCCTGAATCTCGCATTAATTGTTGTCGTTAATTAATTCATTTCGGGCACCCCTTAGGGGGTTACAGTAACCAATTAATTGCTACAATCGAAATAATAGTTTGTAGATTTTTTGTTATAATGCGTGTCTTCCTTCACGAATATGAGAAATTTAAAATTCAACCGAGAATAGACAATCCAGGATTCATTTTTCTTTGAGCACATAGCAAATAGACTATTCAAGGTACACCCAATTACACTATTTACCGCCTGCCATTCACACCCCACGCCCATCAGCCACTCCACCGTCTACCACACGCACAACCCTCCCGTAGACACTGTCATTTAACGGTGAGAATGCGTCACCATCCCCATCGCCCCCGCCGTCCTCACCGGCACCACCCCGACTTCCGTCACCTCCCTCACCCTCACTGCCGTTCCATGGGAACTGCCATCGTCCCCGTCACCGCCCTCGTCGCCCTCACCGGCCCCACCGTCCTCATCGCCCGGAACGCCCTCACTACCCGCGCTGCTCTCACTGTCGTCCATACCGCCCTTTCACGCCTCAATGCCCCCACTGCCCTAATAGCCATTGACCCTCTTGGAACCCAATCTGCCCACATCTTCCTCACTCCCCCCACCGTCCCACAGCTCCCTCACTGCCCACGCTCCTCGTCGGCCGCCCACGCTGCCCAAGCCACCCACGCTGACCACGCCGTCCACAGCTCCCTCACTGCCCACTCCGCCTACGTTTCTCGTCGGCCGCCTACGTTGCCCACAACCCCCACGCCGCTCACAGCTCCCTCACTGCCCACACCGCTCATGCTTCTCGACAGCCGCCCACATCTCCCTCACTGCCCACGTCGCCCACGCCGCCCACGTCACCCACGCCGCCCACGCTGACCACGCCGCCCAGGCCGTCCACAGCTCCCTCATTGCCCACACCGCTCATGCTTCTCGACAGCCACCCACATCTCCCTCACTGCCCACGTCGCCCACGTCACCCACGCCACCCACGCTGACCACGCCGCCCACGCCATCCACAGCTCCCTCACTGCCCACGTCACCCACGCCAGCCACGCTGAACACGCCGCCCACGCCGTCCACAACTCCCTCACTGCCCACGTCGCCCACGCTGACCACGCCGCCCACGCTGTCCACAGTTCCCTCACTGCCCACGCCACCCACGTCACCCACGCTGACCATGCCGCCCACGCTGTCCACAGCTCCCTCACTGCCCACGCTCCTCGTCGGCCGCCCACGCCGCCCGCGCCGGCCCATGGCCGCCCGCGCCGTGTTAGCGGCCACCTTCTAATGCGGGCGGGATTCCTGGCGCGCATTGTGAGGCGCGGCGCTGCGCGGCCGCTGGGCGGATTACCCGGGCGAGCGGCGGAAGTCGCTTTGTCCGCCGCTTGCCTTGCGCCCTTCAAAGCCATTGTTGCTTTGAATGCCCCGCCGGGCAGGAGCAACGAACCGTGGGCCACGAGACGAGTTGAAGCGTATTCAACTCGACCCTGCTAATTCGGTCCACGAGAAGTACATTACCTTCAGAAACGCCGTGTTTGAAGAGACAGCCTCTTTGTGTGTTAGGAAATGGTAAATAATATGGGATATTGTCGCGGAGGAGAACCCTTGGCTCAAACTTCTGTGAAGAAAAGACGGTGGGTCATACTCCATCTCCATCATTACAGATATTTTTTTCCAAAATTTGCATTAAAAATTAATGTACGAGTATTTGTCGTTTTGTATGCGTATCACTTTGAAAAAACTGTCCATTTTAACTGTAAGCTGTGCCACAGCATCATAACCATCTGCTGCCGCACAGCAACTTCCCATGCATTGTTCGGCTTCGGTGATAGTTTTACGCTAATTCCGCCTGATAGCGTTGCGCGCCAATCGTGTGTAGAGTCCCTGGATACAGAGAGTAGCGCATTCCATTGTTCCATCGACCCCGCCATTTTATATCCAATTGACAGAAGAATTAGAACTGTGGTATATTGTATGTGTTGAGAACCATGAATCTATCCCAAACCAATATTAATATTCTTAAAAATCTCTATTACGTCACCAATTGTTATCATTTCCGTTTTGACTTCTGAATTCTGCTTGATAGGGCTATCGGGAGTGAGGATATTAAATGCCGGCGGTTGCGCTACTCTCTGTATCTAGGGACTCTAATCGTGTGCCATCAGAGGACCGTTGTGTAGCATCAAGAAGCTCCGCTCAGGAGACTTCCTAAATTTGGATAATCGATATAGACGGACGGTGCCGCTACGCCTCGAGAAGTGAGTTCTAACCTCAAAGACAGTTTTCTGTGCGGTAAGTTTGAGAATTAAAATAATTAATTAATTATCCCCACATATCTTTGAAGTTCTATTAATGAAACAAGAAAACATTTTACATAATATGCTGATGGAAGAGTAAGAATTGTGTGTTCATTGTTGTATAACTCAAAGAAACATGAGAGAATGATTCAGTGAAAAAAATTTACGAGTAAAAATATTTCCAAAATATAACAAACGGCAATGTACACGACTGGAGAATAGTATTTGTAGGTAATTATCTTAATTGGAGAGATGAAAATTGGAATGTCATATCTGAATAAACTCAAAACCTTGATAACTATAAATATATACAATTCATACAATTCGGAATAGTCTGATCTCCTACATTTTTATTATACATTCATAATAATTTATTGTTTACAAAATTTCTGGGGATGTCAACACAAAAGACATTTAAACTCCATTAGCATCACCAATCGCGAATTTTAAGATTATGAGGAGAATTCAAGAAATGTCAAAAAATGTCAACTGTTTATCATTCGTGTATTCATATTAAATTCATATTTTATGAATAAATAAACATTCGTTGTGAAGAAATAAACTGTCGGGATAGCCTTTTGTGTTCAGCAACGCATACATGAACTTCACTTTGCTGTCGTCTCCACTCACGGCCAAGAGATGAATCTGAGAAAGATTTCATTGAGGTGCCACTCGTCACCTCCTGAGAAAGACGTTCATGCCGACTTCTTCGAGGAGATCGTCTTGATAAAGCAGAAGCGCTTTCCAGGTGTCTCGAAGCGGGTCACCACTTCGGAGCTGTCGACACAAGCGCGGGGACAGACAGACTGGAACAGAAGGAAGCTCCGTAATTGGCTGTGACACTGAGCCAACGGCGGGGAGCATGACGCGAGACTGGCAAGTGAAGAATATGTGACAAAGGCGTGAGTGAAGCATTATGTTGACTGAAAAGAGGATGAATAAAAAAGTAAACAGAAAAGAAGACCTTGGAAAGATAACTTAACTTCTATGAGGGTCGGGATGAAAATCAGCAAAGAAAGTCAACACGAAGACTAGTTTTATGTTTTCAATGAAATGAAAGATAGAAATAACAAAACATTATTATTCAATGATTAATTTTCAGATACTTTTTACCTTCACCACTGCTGGCATGATTTAAACTCTCCCTTTGAGAAATATTTTTTTGTTTTCTTGTACCAATTTAATGCATCCCTCTAGCGGCTCTCAGTATATAAATTTAGAACGATATGAACACTCGTTTTAAAAGGCAGTTGTGCGGTGGTCTACTTCGAGGATTCATGTTAAAAATTTTGGGATAGAGTTTGTTTAACCAATTCTCTTTAATTGACCAAAACAGAACCACGATATTCTGAAGAAACAACATCCTTGAACTACGAGAGAATGGTCTTTATACGAGGAACATTCTAATGGGTTTCTAACTTGTGCATGGCCTAGGCAATCTCTTTCCTGAACAGTGCGTTGTACTTTGCATGGCAAATAAGAGGTTTTGGATTACGAATTAATAGTGGCATATAGCGACAAAACCTGCTCATCTATTGAACGACATTACAAATACTAAAGAAATACGTGTTTCATGTCTTCGATTGTGATTCGTCCCAGCTCAGTAGTTTATGTAGCATTCACAATACTTGCAGTATTATTGGTGTCTTTCGCTCTAAACATTTGATAAATTTTAATTTAATATTCGCTAAAATTAGTAAACAATTAGTTCTAACATCGGGGAGATGTGTAATCTGCGCACGTTTTTTTGAGCTCCAGAGTCTTCACCCTACCCTTCTACTATACGAACAAAGTTGAATGGAATAAAATCAGAAACAACACATGGTTAGCAACATTTGAAAACCAGAAATTTTCACTCCCGAGTACTAGAAAATGTATTTCTATCTGTAAACAAACTAGTTTTGGTTGATTGGTTGATTGTTAGTGATTCCGGGCGCGACAACTGATAAGATCATTAGTCTCCTACGTTTAGTGCAATTTTACTCTGGGGGTGGCAGTGATCTTCCCCCGCTCTATGGCGAGATCCAGCGCCGACCTAATTCAGCTGGCGGGGATTTCCCGAACCAGGGGTTATCTCCCAGCAGCGGGACACCGCCTCAGCCAAAACAAGCTCTGAGCTCCCAACTGGTCTCACGGCATGAATGGTAGAGTAGTGCATAATACGTGTGTGTAAGTAAGGGGCAAAGATAGGACAAGGAAGAGAAAGGAAAGATCGCGCGCGAGCCGTTGCCCATTTGGTAGGGTACTGCTCCGGCATTTGCCTGGTGTTGATAAGAGAAACCATAGAAAACTACCCATCAAAGCAACCGGCCGATAGAATTCTCCTCCAGACAGCGACTGAATTCGACCTAACTGACAAGCTAGTTTCAAAAATCCTGCCACCTTCGGAACTCCAACCTAAAACTAGAGTTTTAATTTTGTAATATTTGTAACAATTCATCAGCCCATTTAGTCTTACCGTAACTAACAAAATAAGAGCTCAAGAAAAAGTGTTTGAGTAAATTTCTTGCAGTAGACATGGAAGTTACTTCAGACAGCCATAACATAATATCTCATTCCTTCCCCATTTATATTAAGTCTTTGAACCACAGAACTAAAATCGATCATCGAAAGAAGGGTTAATTTTTCCAAGCTCTTCAGTTATTGACGAATTGAAAGAAACATTTCGCAGTATTGAAAGTGCTGCGGGCCTCTTTAAATTTTATTTCATTATCAGAATTATCCATATTTTTGAACTTCTGAATAAACGAGATTTGTTGCTAATCAACAGATCACGAATTGAAGGCACGGAAGCAGGAAAAGTAGAAGGAAATTAGCACAGATGTATACAATGTATACAGGAGGAGTTTTATTAGTGTAGAACGATGAAGACATAAAAAGGCTAAAATGAATGTTGCTAGTGTTCTAAAACTTATCTGATTATTAAATTGATTTTCATATCATTAAAAAGAAGAAATATTCATTTCTTAAAATTTACTTTGATTATTCACTCGAGAAACGTCTACCAACAAGTTTTGTAATTTAGGGATTTACGATCTAAGAGTTAGAATAGAGGTGAATAGAGGTGAATTATTCGCATTATTTTATCGTTAATTTTACCAACTTCATTTTATAGACGAGGATTTCATAATCCTGTTATTTTCATGGCATTTTAATGCAATGAATGTGTATACTCGATGAAGGTATGTCATTTACTTAATAATTATAAATATTTTGTAATCCATTTTTAATTTCGTCTGCGTAAGTCATCATCAACTTTCATTTACTTTGGAAATCCATGACATAAACTCAGTCACATGAAATAAACTCAATCACAACCCCGCGGTATGTGCATTTACTTCCAAATCAGTTGCAATAAGACCTTGATTTATTTCTTTCTTTAACTAATTTTTTAAAGGAATACCCCTAAGAGACAAAAGCAAAAACGCGCTAGCTTCATTTCGCACAGTAAATGAAGGCCGTAGCGAATGGACCAGCAGATGTGGGGGTGTCAGTAGCGTTTCGCAGCGCGAAGATAGAGAGCAGGAGGGCGGGCAGATGTGGCGGAAGTGGCCCTGCTGAACGTCGGATCGCCAGGGCAGCCGGGCCTCCGAGGGAGGGGTCGAAGGGGCGGGCGGAAGGGCGCGGGAGACGCCACGCGCTGGCGCCCTGGGGCTCTTCGGCGGCGCCAAGCAGCCCTTCCGGCGCCGTGAAGTGGCCGGCGCGGACGGAGGCGGCCGGGACAGCGAGGGGAGCAGCGGACGGCAGATCTGGCGTTGGGCGCGACGGAGGGCTGGGAGCAGGGGATTGAATTGAATTAAATTGACTTATTTTACGTGGCGAGACTCAGGGCATGAGGCCTGCTCTTCCATCTGACCACGCAAATTTCGCTACGTTCCTTTCACCAACTAATGGAGAAAGAAGGTATTATCTCTGACGACGAAACAGGCGATTTTGAATTTTGCTCAGAGGCGTCATTTAGGCTTGAGGATCTTTTAAATCTACTAACATGGGACAGCCGGCTTTACTTCCCCTCCGAAGGAAGGCATACGAAGGATTTTTTCGCCCCTAAAAATCCATGGCTTTGATCGGGTTTGAACCCGCGAACTTGGGTGTAACAGCCCGATACGCTAACCGTTACCGGGTGAGGGGATGGGACAGTTGTCGGGGCAGTGCCGGGGCGGTGGCGGGCGGGGGGCGGGGCGAGTGTGGGGATGGCATTGGACAGCGCGATGCCGCGGCGAGGGAGCAGCCGACGACGGGGAGAGGACCGGGAAGGCGGCAAGGGAGAGGGCGGTGTGAGGCGGGTGGGTAGCGACGGAGGATGTGGGGACAAGGGCTAGTCTACGGCGGAGAGCTGTTTTTATTTAAGGTCACATGAACACCACTATTGGGTTTAAGGTTATGGTAGCTGTGAAGAAGACATGATATGGTGATGATAGGATGAACAAAAATACAACCATGGTCGAGGCGGGACTCCAACCTGCGATCCTTCCGTCCGAGATCGCTACGACACTACTATTTTAGCGATCTCGGCCACTGGGAATAAGCTAGCCGGAGAGCTGGCAAATGGGATATCGGAGGGGTAGAGTGCGGTGGCGGGGGTGGCGTCAATTGCAAGGGCGGGGCGGAGCGGCGCGAGAGGGGAAGGCGGCGGGGTGGCGGAGGTTCGGTCGGCGGGGGCGGCGGCGGGGTCCTCGGCGCGAGTGAGGGCGGCGGGGCGGCGTCGCGGGCTAGAGTGTCGCAGCTGCCGGGCCGGGCTGGGCCGCGCCGGGCCCGAAATATCCTCCCACGGCCGCGCCACCCACGCGCCTCTGAGAGGGCGAATGTTTCAAACTTCCTCACTTAACAGAGGCGCCGCCCCGCGCCCTCGGCCAGGTGCGTTTCGCGGGAGGCTGGAAAAAGCGCCGGCGCGGAGAGCTCCCTGCGATTCAGAAGGGCCGGATTTCTAAATTTGGCACGCGCGAGTGGCGCCGGCAGGGCCGACCCTTTCCTTTTCCTTTTGCTCCACGTGTCTTTCTCAACGATAATTCTGTACGAATACATCTCTTCATGATGCATGCGGAGAAACGTATCATTTTTTTATTTTTTTTTCTATGGTACCTTTCTTCTTTAAAGGAATGATATAGTTTCTATTAAATAACTATTCATATTTTTTATAATTACGTGTATTAGGTATTTATTGATGTAAAATTATATTGTTGGTTTCTCAACTCGTTTGAATACCATAATTTGGTATAATGTTTTATTCGTTCAATTTAAGTGTCAGTTAATTATTAACTAAGTAGTACGTCTTCTCTAACGTTGTTTATAATATCGCGCTCACTTAAATGTAATCCTGGCGTAGAACCGACGGAAGTATCTTCCTCTAGCTAGAAGCCCGAGATACGGTAGACTGCGCCTCCATAAATGTTGAAGGAGCTTGTTTTACAAGGAAGTGACAAGCAGACACGTAGCGTGGAAGCTCTTTGCAGCTTAGGGCAGGAGAGACCCCCAAACAGATAAGTCCCGTCGTAAACGGTGTTAACAGATTCGACTGATGCCCGGGGAGCCATTGAGGAAGATCTGGAATTTCGCAAGACATTGTCAAAGGCATTAGGAGCGGTCTATACGACTTGTTTGGTCTCACGGCACGCAAGAGGATCTTCCGACTCAAAGGCACTATTGAGTTGGAGGGAAGAGCAGAGGTTAATGCTCTCCTGAATGTTTAGTTTGTATTCGTTCAGTGGATCTTGGGAATTACGGTCGGTGAATCAATTCATAGCATGACGATGGTGAGTAGTATCCGTGTAACAAAGGAATTCCAGTCGCTGAAGCAACCACGAGTCATGGGACAGGCTGAAATCCACTTAGAAGATTTGTTATACCTGCCTTATAGTAACTCTGTAAAACAAGTATTAAAACATCGAAAGCAGCGCGAGTAAACGAAGCGGGATATGGTCGTGCGTGCCGGTGATAGGGAGATCGCAGATTTGACCTCACAATCTGTAAATGCCGAAAAATGTTTAACTTGAGAGGTATTGTGGTGTCTGCCGCAATCGATTTCCTCGGCAGTCTGATCGAGTGAAGGTTTCCCACGCTTCTCTCTATCAATTTCGGGCAAATGTGAATTCCTTTAAAACGGACCACTGACCGCGCGCTAACTTTCCCATTCGCTTCCCATCCAGTCCCGGACGCCAATGATCACGACAGTTTAGCGACACTGTCGCATCACATCAAATCGAAATCAAATAAAACAAGTAAATGCTTAACAGTTTGGGTGGGTCTTTACCAAGTCGCGTGGTGTTGCCACCATGTTTCCTCGGTGAAGAATTTCAAATGTTTGTGAGTAAATGTGCAGAATTTCTGGTAGATACCATTGTAGCTGTGCTATGTCTTTTGTTCGACTGATTTCAGTTTGTCAGTAAGCATTGTACACGTGGAGTGTGTGATAGCATATTGACGATTAAAAATTAAAATTTAACATTGTTTACTGACACATTTCAATAACAATAAAACATTTCAAAATATCGTTGTTAATTGTGACACGTTATTTTTAACGATATTCAATTTCACATAGACGACATATTTTGAAAAAATACCTCTATCTCATCTCAATTGTTTTTGTTCAGTTGTAATTGTGAATTGTATTTGTATTAGGTTTTGGATCGAAAAAATACCCCCTGTCTTACTCACTTTTTGTTTCTCTTTGATCTTCATTAAAATTATGTAAATAATTTTTTAACAAATCGTGAAAAGCTTTCTGAACTCATTTGTGAAATTACTGTTTACAGAAGTAAATGATAGGAGTTCATATTGCTTCTCTTCAATGTAAATAAAAACAAAGATGTCGTCAAGGCTACAGACAATTGCGAAACGTAAAAATACATCGCACACGAATTACGATGTTTTGTACACGCTTCGTAATGTTTCGCACAGTATAGTTAGGATGAAAAGTTGCCATTTCGCACACGGAAAAGAAGCACCAGATACCGCGTATCGCATACGCACGTGTTAAAAATAGTTTTAATAAGGAAAAGAAAGGGAATATTTACACAAGCATTTTATGAGTATTCCACCAAACTTCACGAAAGCCGATAAAAATCTGTGTACCGCTTTTGTATTGATACTCAATAATGACTCAATAATAAATGAAATTCCGCTATCTTTCTCAAGAATGATTGTTAACAAATTATTGTAATCTTAGTACTGAGAATTAAATAGCGTCATCAGACATGGCTGTAGAAGTCATGAAGTCGTGGAACACGGAACAACTGAGACGAACAGGAAAAGCGACTATAAAGTTTACAACGGAGGAAGAATTACCGGTACAGTAAACCTGTTCGCTATAACGGTTTGTTGTAGGACGAAACGTAAATAATGCAGTATGTTTTCACTAACTGCATTGTGTTCGTAATAACGATATAATCGTTCTCTTCTGGATCCCGTCTTAAATGTAAAGTTGTATTGTAAATAAATTTTCCCCGAAAATAGTGCATTTTAAGAAGGTACGTAAGCTAAGGTATGGCCAACAGTGTCAAGGACGAATTAACTTTGAATATTAGGAATACGTAGTATACAATTTATTATCTGCCAACACTTTTCAATAAAACAAAATGGTGAAATTTATTTCAAAGTTATCTTTAAAATTCCGCGCTATCGTTTAGGAATGACAGTATCTCGGTAAATTGTCATTTGTCATCTCGCGTTGTATTTCGAAGCAATACGTCCACAATTTTACCCTCATAATATTACTACAACTGTAATTCTATTATTGTACCTAAATCACTATTACATTTGATATTCATGTGAATTTTTTTTTTTTGGAACGTCCTTGGAAACTTTCCAGACATACATAGTATTAAAAATTTCCATTCGTCAATGGGTATTTTGTCAATGTCACTACTTTACACCCTGTATTTTAGTGGTCACGATCCAAGGTGCGTCATATATTTAAGGAATCACAGCTCTCCGATCCATTGGCATTTCACTGATGGCCAAAGATTGCATTCCTGACACGCAAGACCACGAAATTAAGTACCATGAGAATTAGAAGAAATCAAATATTTACTGCGTAATAAATAATTATCTTCATTGAAATTAAGACAAATTAAGTTTATTCAGCTACGATTTACTATAAGAGACACTCTATATTGTTTTCTTTCATATCACTAGGCATAAAAAATAGGAAGGCCCCTTCATCCCATTAACATTCCTTATGACATTTACCACATTCCATCAAGCATAACCTTCAAAGAGAAAGTCCGCTCTCGCACGTCTTCACCTTCCGTCTCCATTTGCACAGACAGCTCTTTTTCGCCGCCGGCGAAGACAACGCCGCCTCTCTCGGAGCCTCCGAACTACCGCCACCGGTCGTCAACGATCGCGAGGACGCGGGGCGCGGAGCGGCCGCGGCGGGGTGGCGCGGGGCGGGGCGGGGCGGGCAGTAAATTCCTGAACGCCGCCACCCGCAGGGTCGCCGTACTGCCCGCCGCGTCGCCTCGCCTGCTCTTTCAGGCCGAACCGGAGAAATTTACAAGTCCCGCGCCTCTAATACCTTTCTTCGGAGGCCCTCAAAAGGAATGTTTCCACGCTACTTTACCGCTACTGAGGAGCTGGCGCGCGGGGCGCCGCCGCGCGGGGCGGGGCGGGGCGGGGGCGGGGCGGGGCGGGGCGGGGAGGTCCGCTCCGCCGGCCGCGGGGGGCGCGCGCGGGGTCTCCCAGCCCGCGCTCCGCGACGCACTTTTGTCACCTGCGACAATGGCCGTAATGGGCGTCTTCCATGGGAAGCGCAATTCCGGTCGCGTTTTGGGGGGTGGGGGTGGAGGAAGGCCGGGAAATATTTATGATGGGGGGTTGAACACTACAGGAACTGGTGGGTTTAAAACTGTGATGAGAGAGGTACTAAATTCAGTGCCATCATGTTATCAATATGAGCGGGATATATTTGTTTCAAGGAGTTTGGACGTCCAAAATTTCGATTCCCCCCCCCCTCCAGTTGCCCTGGAGGGGCGGGAATTTATTCATTTACGGGCATACATTGTGCTCCAGCCGATGAGGCTATTGGAGTTAGGGAGGGCTGATATCTTAAAAATACTAGCTTAAAACTAACTTAATACTAACTTAAAACTATTAGATGGCTGGCTTCTTTGGGCCAGCGTCCAAAGACGCAGGTAAATTTGAAAAGAACGATCTGTTCGAACTCAAAAACTTTGATTTCACATAAAATATTATCTATTCTTTGAGGGAGCTATGGCGCAGGTTAACTGCCAACTCATGTCCCAGAATCACTTTTATCACGCACCTCGTAGTTCATTTTGAGCTTCGGGGGCATTTTGTTTGCTAATTTGATATTGTGTCTCCCGAGAGGGAGCTCGCTTAGTTGAGCGGGAAGCAATGGCCGCGGAGGGCACGGGCGGTCCTCTGGTCACAGCTCCTGCAGCCACCTCTGTCATGTGACAAAGGCCGCATTTGCAACTTTACTTTGGAAGTGCAATTCCGGACGGAGTGTGGAATGGGCAGAAGAAATTTGTTACATGGAGTTCTGGATCCCAAAGCAACTGGTATACTTGATAATGATAATCTGATGAATACTGTTTTATGAGCACTGCTCATTGAAGTCAGTAGCATCGTAACACAATGGTGATAGGATATTTGAAGAGGGATTTTGAACCGCAACAACCCGATGGATTTAAAAATGTTTTGTTATACACTCATTTTCAAATATTGCTCATTAAATTCAGTGCCGGCGAGACTTTAAGTACAAATAATCATGTTTACACTTGAACAAAAACATCAAAGTCCAAAAAATCAAAATTTTCTACCCTTTGTATTCCCATTTTCCCCAAATGAAATTAATCTATAAATGTTTTACTATAAATATATGTAAGACGAAATTTCGATGGAAGTATTGCTTCTGATGGGACAAAAAGAACAAACCGCTTCTCCTTGAGCATTTTCAAGCTGTGATAAGGACGATGACCCTACAATATAATGAAGTTCACCACGAGGGCGTGCGGGAGGGCGCGGACGAGAGCACAGGCGAGGGCGAGTGCGAGAGTGAGGGAGCGGGCGAGGACGAGGAACCATGGGAGGGCACGGGGGAAGGCGCAGGCGAGGGCGAGGACGCGGGGGAAGGGGAGGACATGGACGAGAGCACAGGCGAGGGCGAGAGCAAGGGCGCGGGCGAGAGCACAGGGGACGGCGAGTGAGGGCGCTGGTGTAGGCGAGGGCGTGGGCGCTGACGTGGGCGGGCGAGGGCAAGGGCGCGGGCGGGCGAGGTCGCGGGGGACGGCGAGGACCAGGGACAGGGCGCGGGCGAGGGCGAGGACACAGAAGAGGGCGCGGGTGAGGGCGAGGACGCCGGTGCAAGCGAGAGCGAGTGTGAGGGCGCGAGCGCGGGCTTGGGCGGCGCGGGGGCGGCGCGGGGGCGGCGCGGGGGCGGCGCGGGGTCGGCGCGGGGGCGGCGCGGGGGCGGCGCGGGGGCGGCGCGGGGGCGGCGCGGGGGCGGCGCGGGGGCGGCGCGGGGGCGGCGCGGGGGCGGCGCGGGGGCGGCGCGGGGGCGGCGCGGGGGCGGCGCGGGGGCGGCGCGGGGGCGGCGCGGGGGCGGCGCGGGGGGCGGCGCGGGGGCGGCGCGGGGGCGGCGCGGGGGCGGCGCGGGGGCGGCGCGGGGGCGGCGCGGGGGCGGCGCGGGGGCGGCGCGGGGGCGGCGCGCACGTGCGGAAGTGGGCCACGTGAGGCGACTTTCGAGGAGGCGACACAAAGAAGGACTCGGAGAGATGGCGGCCTCTGGGAGCGGGGCTTCGAACCGTTAACTTAAGGCTGTAAAGGAATATACGTTAGGCCCAGGATTTCCTCATCGGTAAACGAGGGCATAAAAGTTATTGGCACAAAAACGAGACGCATTTATTAGTACCTTGGATGAAAATGTTCATACGATTATTTTATTATTAATAGGTGTTTTATTATAAATAATAAATATAATAATACCATGAATGTAGCAAACCCTTCTTTTATTCTCTGAAGCACTCCAGATTCCCCGAAAGGCAGAAGCGAGCGAGTAGGTCTCTTAAGCTACGCTCTCGCCGGTAGAAAATCTATCACAGCCACATTGTTCCCTCAGTCGAACAAGTTCTGTGTAAGTCTTGAGTATTTTCAGCTTATCTTGTTACACCAATATCTTAAGTCAAACAGCTATGTATTCCATAATCTTACAAAATCGTTATCCATTAATTCGTTATTAACTTCAAGATGTCCATACCAGTTATTCTGATACATGGTCACTATTGTCTCTTAAATGATATGGCACAATTTGTAAGAAAATAGCCCATAAGAGCGTTGTATTAATTTCAGCAAAAAATAAATAATTGTAGATTGCTTTTACCTATTGATGAGCCTTTACGTTCTACACCTCCAACCCCAAGCATATCCGCAATATCCTTACACCTCCGTGCCTCGAACAATGGTGAAAACATTTATACCTTATGTGGAGTATCAACTCACAGTTTCGAGTGTAAGGCGCACTTCGGGGCAGCAGCCGAAAGCCTCTGAGCCACCTGACGAACAACATTCCTATTGTGCTGCGTCGCTTCGAATTTTATTGACGTTAATTGAACATTTACGCTGCAACTTGAAAAGTCATTTTATTTACATACTTCCTGATAAGTTAATTTGAAGTGAATGGGTATTTTTCAGTGTAATGAAAGGCACATTCACTTGCATTTATTCAAACAAATCGTCCATAGTTTTGAAAGTTTTTATGAATGAGCTGTATTTTACTAGAAATATCTAGTCCTTTTTCTAATTATCGTTTCTCCCGTATACATTTTTCTTCATAATAATAAAATATTGAAAATTTTGAGTCAATGTAAACAAATATAAAAGAAAAAGGATAAATAAAATATTATGGAAAAAAATTACGTGCACATTGGTGGTATTAAATTGCTTGGGCAATGCCTTTCAGTTCCAAACGGACTATCATTTAAGTGATTCTGATTGATAGATGGAGTTGTGACACCCAATATTATAACAGTCCCATCCTAATCCAACAGACAAAATTTCGATTTCATAACTTCAATAAAAATCCGTCTCCAAAACCACTCGAAGGAACCGGACCGTGTGAAACGTCTCGACAAAAATCTCCTCAAACCCAAGAGAAAAAAAGAAAAGAAAAAAAAAATTACGCAGACAAACAGCGCGAGCGAGAATTCCTCGTCCGTGTCTCGGCCGTCGGGGGCATCTCGTGTTTCGGCCGGCGGCTCGCCGCGCCCTGTCACAGCCCTCTGACGAGCGCGTCGCGGCCCCAACAAGCTCTCGCCGCCCTTCCAGAGACAGCGAGCAAACAGGTGCGCGCAGGGCGACCGCCCGCGCCCGCGCCCGCGCCCGCCGCCACGGCCCCAGAGGGCCCGCAAACAGGGCTCCGAGGGATAATATTGTCTTCCCAAATATTGGACATTTCGCTGGGCAAACGCCGCCGCCGCCGCTTTGTCTCTTCTCGAGGAGTGTTGATGCGCGCTTGTTTTAAAAACCAAAATGGCGCCGCGAAGAAAGTTCCGGATCGCGCCGCGGGCGCGCGCGCGGCGGCGGGCGGCGCGCCGCCGTCGCCGAGGGAGACGCCGGTCGGGAATGAATTATTCTGACGGAGGGAAAATATTGACGCAGGGAGGTGGGGGAGGAGGGGTTGGGGGTGGAGGAGGGAAGGGGAAGCGAGTTGGAAATAGACGGCGCTGAGAGCGTGGGTGCGTAATGCACGCAGTCTTTGCGTGAGACTGCTCTTTCACGTTTTCCAACGAGGCGTGAATGGAATTTGCTCGAGCCTTCACAATATTGCTAGACTTAGGGCGTTTTTCATTTATTAAACGTATTTGCAGACCACTACATCCGAATTAAGAAAATAAACATCTTACAAACACTACAAAAACAAACTTTATAAATTGCACCCTGCAACTTTCAATTTGTATTTTATTCTTCTTTAAAACCTTTTTATCTTCAAGTGACAATGATTCTGTTCCTAATCGTTAATATTTGACTGACAAAGTGGCAGACATATTTGAAAAACTCAAATTATATTAGCACGTGCCCACCAGATGCACTTATTTAAAATGGATGGTTTTAATGTTTATGGCTAGAACATAATTGAAAACTGCTCAAGTTAATATCTTTTGCTATTTTTTGTTCAATCAGCAATGTTTATGTTAGTTCTTGTGCACTCAACGCTTGTAACTATTGAATAGGTAGAATTTTCTGCAGAGTAATATTTTAAATTTGAAATGCAATAAGAATATTCTCCATATTGGAGGCAAGGGGTAGAAGGTTATTGTGACATTCTTACTTTCCAATATTCTGTTTAATAGTTCATTTTGTAGTTTATTAATATATTTTCATTTTTTATGATGATAGGTATATTTTCAACGGTGCATTTTATACGAGACAAGATGAGGCTTAGGAGAAAAGTTCCAACCTAGCAAAGGAGAGCGAATGTTTCACGTGATATGACAATAATATTAAAATATACAGTACTGAAAAGTCAAGAACAAAGTCAGTTGCCATTACACTCTGATAGGTATTTCTCTACAACTGGGCTGCTGAGAACAAATGTGTGAGAATGAGCCGAATTGCCAGAACAAAGACACTCAGTTCCGATTGTTCTCGGTTAAGAGAACAGCACCTCGAGACTGAATGTTAGTTCTGGCACTGTCATTATCGAGATCGGACGATACCGATATTGGGCCAGTGATCGGGGTGTGTCCTCCACGTGGGCGGACGAAATGGCAACAATCAATAACAAATGCTAGAAGCTTCATCGGATCTCTCTATGCTGTTTCTTTTCAAGGTTTCTAATAAATATCTTAAACTTATTATTTATTCCACTTTCAGTGGAGAGGGTAATTGAACTATATGTTAAACAGAGTATATGGCATGCTCTTCTACGGCAAAAACTGAATAAAAATTCCATTGCACAAGGCACGTTGCAATCCTATTTTACAGGATTTCTATAGTTATTACAAACGAGAAATCCTACAAAATTTTTAAATAAAGATTACTCCTTAACCCATCAATTATTAAAGCATGTGATTCCTGAATTTTTATTGACCACAAAAACATGAAACATGTTTATCTCGTAAGTTGATTTTACTGCCTCCTTACATAGTAAAAATAAAGTATTATAAAGATACTGCAAAATAGTGTCGATATTTTTTTAGAGAAAACTCTTCGCCCCCTGATACAGTACATTTTTTTCTGGGTGTATTTAGCCTAGTAAATTACTTCCTCCAATATATTGTGTTGTCAGAATTCACGTTTTGTGGGTCGTTGATAACGAAAAACTGGTTTACGCAAAATGTCTGTTTGTCGGTTCTTGGACAACATCAGCACCTGAACCGTTCAGACTTTCTCCAAAACTGATCCATCTGCCAGAATTTCTTCAGATCAATCTGCCCGAATTCGAGGCCAAACGAATTTGAAACAGATAGATTTTAAAAGTACCTACTTTACACGGAGCCTCAATGGCATTTTGAAAAGTTTCTCAAAAATGTCTCTAAAATTTTCCCATATATTTTTTTCTCGAATAACACAATGTGAATATGTAATAATTTTAAACACACTAATGGTTTACATTAAATAGTTGAAATTGATACACAAGTTTAAGTGACAATTAAATTTGTTTCTGCTAAATAATTGTTTTATACAATTAGAGACTCCATTGAGAAGCAAAAGGAAAATAATATTTGTCTTAACAATAATATTTATTGAATTCGTTAATATTTGCGCTGTGTAATTTAAAAAATACTAAATTGCCTTGTAAAAAGAAGTGTATTACAGCTTCTGAGTCAACTCGTCTCGATCAGGTTCTTTGTCCAGTTTCCCTGGTTAATTGAGCAAATGATGACTTCTTGCTTTGCTTCTACACATAAATAAAGCTTTATTATACGCACATTTTATTTGGCTCGGTTTTTGCATGTTAAGGAAGATCTAGAACTAGGGACGCGAGTTGCTATTTTCTTAGCAATACTATCAAATGTTGTTATGCAAGCAATACTATCAAATGCAAATCTGTTGCTGTTAAAAAGGTTTAAAAAATAATAAAAAGAAAAATTGATCCCCAATCATCAGTTTGGCTTCAGACAGAAACACACTACAACAGACCAAGCCCATAGAATCATCAATACAATAGAGAAAACATTAGAAGAAAAACTGGTCTGTTCAGCTATCTTCCTTAATGTGGCTCAGGCGTTTGATAAGGTGTGGCATCAAGGGTTGATTTTAAACTAAATGAGCAATTACCGGCACAGTATGCAACACTTAAAATCCGACATGTCCGAGAGACTCTTTTGGGTGAGAGTGGAAGAAGAATACTCAGAGCTAAAAAAAGAAAAGAGCAGGCGACCCGCAGCACTTATTGTACACGAGTGATATCCCACAAAATGACAAAGTAATTATGGTGACCTTTCCGGATGACACAGCCCTGATGGTTACGCACTTGGACGCACATGAGGCCACAGACATACTATAAAATCTTCTTTAACAAATACACTCTTGGACAACAAATTGGAAGATCCTTTTAGGATATCTGCGTCTATTGAAGCAATAAAATTGAAATGACGCCCCTGCGCCGTTGCCGTTTCCAAATGGACACGCATTATCGACGTTTTGTTAGTACTTTTATTCGTCATTCAACTACGTATAGTAATCGGTGGGAAGGGTTTCTGGAGGTCAAGGAAACGTAAGGAGATTATATTTCTTTCCATGTCAGACATAGTTTTTACTGTTTTCTTTACGAAAATCAGTCCAGTTAATTAAATAATCGAGTTAATAAGGTCCCATTTTTATTAAACGTTCTGAATTTCAAAAGTTGAAACTTTTTTGAGCGTCTTCAACTACTAGAGTAATGATGGTGACTTTTCTGTCAATGAAATTTGTTCTTGAAAATTAAATCTATAAATAAGGAAATGGACAATTTTTTAAAAAATATGAATAGTTTTTGCGTAATTTTGCGTGAAAAATGACAATTTTACAGAAATGCATGAACAACATTTTCTCGAAAAATCACCTTTCTCCTAATTTTTTTTGGAGTAAAGCAAAGTAGGTTTATCAGATCTGTTTCGTTAAGCTCTCTGTATTTTGGAAAATTGTAAAAGTTAACATTTTTATCAGCATCTTCCTACAATTTTAATACAGATGATAGAGACGTTTCTTAATATAATCTGTTCTTAAAAACTAAATCTTGAATCAATGTTTTTTTAATTAAATTCAATTATTTTCTCCATTTTAAGAGAATCCATGGTGCTTACAACAAGCGAAGAATACCAACAACGCACCAACAAACTGCGCACAGAGCAATCGCCGCCGATACTTCCCATTCTGCCCAGAATAACCGAGAACGAGCGGCTCCGACAGTTTCGATCCTTGAGAGAATCCTACCATAGACTAGAGATATACATCTTTACTCTATGGTCCTACGTCGTTTTCAGGCAGAGAAGGAATGCACGCGCCATCCGTGACTGGGAAAGCAAACCAGCGAGAACGATTGATAATAGAATGCGTTTTGCCCGACTATAATGAGCACTTTAGACGAAAAACGTTCGGAAAGACCAAGAGTTGCAACAGTGCAGGAACTGATCGATACACCGAATAATGACAGATGTCTATCTGTTAACCGTGAGTGAATTATAACGGTAACATATCAAATGATAGATATTTGCAAGTTTAATCTTCTAAATAACCCTTTTAAATAGTAATATAATCGAAAAAATAATAAATTTTCCTTTCAGTTTTTAACTTCTAGAATAAACATAATTAAGATTGTAATATAGGAAATATGAACACCCATTATTTCTTTCAGTACATTTGAAAGAAATAACATAATATTTTCAGGACATTAGAAAAAAAATTCAATTTCTTTTAATTACTACCATTGCTTCACGCTAGAAGTGAACCAATAAATTCTTAAAGAAGATCTCCACGTACGTACTAACGCCGAAATTCAGCATTCCCTCCAACTTTCCCAAGGTCTCAATTACTGCAGAAATTGCTGCAATAAAGGCACTTTCATCCCGCGGAGCGCTATTACAAATAGTACGAATAGGGGTAGGCGGGCTCTCCCGCAGTAAAAACAACCTTGAATGGACTCCGACCCACAGTGCTAACGTTTTATGAGCCGATTGTTTCCCAAACTGCCCTCAAATTGTATACCTCTGCAGCGCCTGACGCCCAAATCCTGTTGGGTGGTATTTCAGCCGCTGACAACTCTCCTCTCGCCGGCGCGGCCCGGCGTGGCGTGGCTTTTGCTCCTTCGAGCGCCGCTGACGCCAAGGGCGAGAATTGCGTGCTCGAGGAAACCGCTCGTGCCTTTGGTGGCGCCGCGCAGTGGCCCCGAATCACACCAAACATATACGTCGTGTATTTTTTTTTTATTTAGAAATAAAAATAAAATAATGAGCTATTGGCCGTCCACGACAAAGATGGTGTAATGAAGCCGAAACAGGGAATCTTCCTCACCCGTGAAGTGCAGAAGAAGAAGATATAAATTAATGAAAATTCAACTGCACAGTAGTTATTTTTCTTAAGTGGCTAAAAAAGACTAAGAAGTGCTAATTGGTCCGATCATTCACGAGTGCTGTAAATTCAGGGTATAATTTCTAATAGTACATAACAGAATTTATACGTATGGTATAAAACGTTATCCACGAGATGTTAGTGACTGGCATTACAAATTCCATTGTACGATAACTAGTTATCTCCTCCTTCTCACTCATTATGTTGGTTGAAACTTACATTTTTCTAAAACACAAATATATAACTGGCAATAAATTTACGGAAGTAAGAAGTAAGTAAAATAAAATGAGCTTTGTAATGCACCTAACTTTTCACGATCGCAACATTTTTTATAGATTTCTTGTTTTTTTACTCCCCTTGCTAAATTCCTCAATGGCTCGTTGGTTAGCGAAGTTGCTGTCTACGAGCAACTCCAGGTTCGATTCCCGGTCGGGGCAAAAATTAACCTTTTCCTTCTAATGTCCAGCAATGACCAGCATTTTCCTTGCAATGTCCCAGTATCTGTTGCTGTGTGATGATGAGAAAGCTTACTTCTCACGTTGAGAAGACGAGACATACGACGTAGGGATGGCTATGATCCGCTTCATCCACGGCCACCAGGCCGGGACGCCGCTGGTAGGCCTGTAAGGAGCTGTAAGTTTTGAGCGACAAAAAAGCGACAAATTCCCATGTAATTAATTTTTAATTTATCTGTGTAGTTTCTTGGTTTTCTTGTTTTTGCGATGCTAACTTGATATCAAGTTAGCAGCATTTGTTATAGCAGTGTCAAATGAAGAGCGACAAATTTTTGTTTTGCGTAACAAATTAGCAACAAAAAAGCGACAAATTTGGAGATTAATTTCAAATTTTTTTCACAACTTTGCGATTGTAACTTTACGGAGCTGCTGCTGAGCCACATCCTCCCTTTGCCGCTCGCCCTTTTGTTGTCCGTTTGGGCCCAGTGTGCGCGGGGTGGCGCCGGGCAGGTAGCCGCCCCGGACGGAGCACGCGCAATTCGCGACGCCCGCACCCGTGCACTGCGTCATCCTCGCACCCTCCCCACACGCCCACTCCCCCCCGCTCGCCCTCCGCGCCACGTTGCCAACAGGGAATCGTCTCCAGGGCTAGACGGCGATGGTGTAACGGTTAGCGTATCGGACAGTTATAGCCAAGTTCGCGGCTCAAACCCGATCGAAGCCATGGGCGAAAAAATCCTTCATAAACCTTCCTTCGGAGGGGAAGTAAAGCCGGCTGTTCCATGTTAGTAGATTTACTACATGTAAAAGAGCCTAAATGACGCCTCTGAGCAAAATTCAAAAGATCGCCTGTTTCGTCGCCCATGGAATACCTTCTTTCTCCTCTAGTTGGTGAAAGGAGTGTAGCGAAATTTGCGTGGTCAGACGGAAGAGTAGACCTCCTGGCCTGAGTCTCGCCACGTAAAATAAGGCAATTTAATTCAATTCAATTCAATTCCAGGGCTGGACGTTCGACAATAAGAAAATATGGAACCAGTTTTGAGAAAATTTTGAAAATGTTGATGAAGCTTGTGATGTGACCCACCAACATCAATATATTCTTTTCAGACTCAAGGGGCGTCGAATTCATTTACGTAAATCGATTGGGAAATGTTAATTTTGGAGAAAATTGGCTGAACGGTTTAGGCTGTAGCGTTGACCACAGACGGTCAGACAGACGTTTTGTTGTCAATCGATTTTTCGATATAAAAAGCCCTAAAAAACATTAACACAGGGGATTTAGAGGAAGTGATTTACTATACATAGGAAGGAGATTTCTTCACTTTTTCGTTACCATGGTCCGGCAATAAGAGTAAGAAAATTTTCCATTTTCCGGCGCAGGAAAAGAATCCTATATCTTATAAAGTAAGGGCAAAAAAGAGAAAATACAACAATTACATATCACGTAATGAGACCAGAATTTCATTGCATATTATTAAATGGGGATGTTGTAATCCTATTATCTTGAAAGTGTGCCTGAAAGCCACTCAAATTAGGCTTTCATTCAAATATTTACCATCCCAAAGTTTCTTTTCCTATTTCCTTAATTTGAATTTTTGATTTGAGATATTTCAAAACGTGGAAATCATAATTAATAAACCTATTGATATCTCAAGGTATTTTGTTATTGGAAGGAACAACTTAATACTTTTTCTGTAGGTATAACTCAATTGACTAAGAAGAGAACGATTTCTGGTCCCACCTTCCTCGCTAAGTCCCACTCCGTACTCACATCTCACAAAGGGGGTTGAATGAAAAATAAATGCATTAATCTTTTACATTTTGCTTTTGTGAACGCGAGTAGTAATTGTATTGATCTAGAATTTATAAATCTCATTTCATTAGTCTTAACAAGAGAACGACACGATACAATATTTTAAGGGAGTTTGGATTTTCCGTGTAGTGCACGTGTTGTACTTGTCTGTTGTAACTTTTCTACAGTTATTCCCTTTTTGAAATGTAATTACGATGGTTAAGCTAGTAGAAATTTATTTTCGAATCTGTCATACACCATCAATATTAAAGCCAGAGATGTCTTTCTCGTTGCAATTTTTCTCTCAACGCTCATTTATCCGTCCAGAAATTTAATAGCGTTAAATAGAATCCGACCAACCCAAAAAATGTAAAAATTAAGCCATGACTCTCTCCAGATAGCTGAGTATCATTCCTTTGATTTTTCACAATGCCTCCAACCGCCCTTTGTGTTGTGCTGATTTTTCAAGTCCGGAAAGCAAAACCATTGATATTTTATTTTGTTTATCACAAGTAATGCAAAAGAAGTGGCAAACGGGCAGAGAATTACCCATAGTCTTTCTCGATACCGCACAAGCGTATGACAATGTGCCAGTAGATAAATTATGGGAGCGCCTGCGACGTCTAAATCTGAATTGTAGTCTTATTGCTGCAGTGAAATAATTATATTCAGAGCAAGCAGGAGTAGTGAAAGTAGGAAAGCACTTGACAGAATCATTCCCAATCACAAAAGGCTTAAGGTATGGCTTCTGCATTTCACCGACACTGTTTAAAATATTTGTGAATGATGTTCTGCAGAAATGGAAAAGGAGTTGTGCAGGTATGGGAATACCGTTGGATATATTCTCTACTCTCTACACTTTACAGTTCGCTGATGACCAAGTAATCGTGGCGCACGACCAAGACGATATAGAATTTATGCTGATAAGGATCAGAGATGAGTATGCAAAGTGGGGACTGACACTCAACTTAGAAAAAACAATGTATTGGGCATTGAATAGTAATAATGAATACATAACTATGGGCACAGGAAACAAAATTAAGAAAACTGAAGAAATTAAATATTTAGGGGTAAAAATTGGGAAGCAGGGACTTTATGAGACACAGGTTTTGGAACGGATTAAGCAAAGCAGAAAACTCATCGGTTCTTTGAATTCTATCCTATGGGACAAGAACATAAGTAAAATAACAAAACTCATGATATATAGAGTAATGATCCAAAATGTTGTACTGAATGGTATATATATGATATGGCAACTCTCCGAACAAATGAGAACAAAGTTGAGAGTAATGGAAATGGACTTTCGTAGAAGATCAGCTAGCATCTCAAGAAGAGATAAAATACGAAATGAAAGAATTAAAGAGATCGTGGATTTGAAGCAGGATATACTGCACGAAATTGAAGGAAACAACTGATATGGTTTGGACACGTGCAGAAAATGCAGAGCAATAGACTTCCAATGACGCTTTTGGATTGGCAACCGCAAGAAAGAAGGAAAAGAGGTCGGCCTCGACCTGATTGGAGAGACAACGTAGAGAAGACATTGGCTAGATGGCAGATACCTCCTGGGACTTGAAACAATAGAGAAGAGTGGAAGAAGAAGTTAGGCGTCGTAAGACCCACATAAGGGTCAAACAAATGGCTAAGAAGAAGAAGAAAAGCGAAACCACAGTACGTACTTTTATTAAAATAAGTTTATTAATTCAGAAAATGAACAATGATGGGTTTTATTGATCATAATTTGAAAAACTATTGTGAATTGGGTGTACATATACAGCCCACACATACCTAATTTTCGGCGTCTATCTTTGATGCCTTAAATTTTAAGACTTCTCCCAACTTTTAACTCATTTTTCAATCATTTTGATTCTCGCGGTTTGGATTATTTCTAACGAACTTCATTCAATTGTAGAGCTTTAAAAAATACGTGTATAGATTTATAAAATTTCGCTTTGAGTTGTCATGCATGTTTTTAGAAATCAGTGTAACTGTTGAGTAATAGTACTAGGAGGGCAAAAAGTTTAGGTATACCACGCATCCTCACAATTTTATTGGATTTCATACCGATAATAGGTGTCTTCAGAAATTTTTATGCATTGATTCATAAAAAAGTTACATTAAATATTAATTAAACTATCTCGTTCAGGTTTTGAAATGTGATTTGATAGTTACAATGTGAAATCTTTCTTCGTATATTTTACTCTACAGTACTGGGGGCTCTCACAGGAACCGAAAATCTAGGAACTGGACTATACATTTCATTAAAATGTTACGTTTTTAAACTTCTCCATGCACTTACTTAAGTGACAAGAGGGGAGGTGCTCAGTGATCGAGGGAACATTAGCTCGAATCTACAATTAGGGATTTCACAGAAGATGGAACGATCTAGGTCATTTTAACTATAGAGGAGGCATAATACTCATAAACTCTCGATACAATTTTTACAGTTCAATCTTGTTTTTATAGTGAGTTTCATTTATTGTTATTTCTCATGTCATTTTTATTCACTGCTAGTAATAATGCTAGATAATATTAGATATTTGAAAGGAAAAAATACTTGTCATTCAATGACAATAATATGTTATTAATTTTAATTTGAATTGAATTACCTACAGTGATAGAAATAGAATTCATGTGACCTAATATTTCGAAATAACATATTTTCCTCGACGAACAAACAGGTTTAAAAGTTAGCATCTCACAAGATTGTTGCAAACCAGAACCTTAACCTTTACTCAAATATCACGTACTGCAATGTCCACTAATAGACCACATAAATATAACAATGAAAATAAATATCCCGTGAATAATAACCAAACACCACTTACAGAGGTCGCGAACCCAATTTACCCCCACCTCCATTGAACGCGTACACTCATATAACTTTACGAGGGCAATTGCCTTGTTTACCTTGGCGCGAGCGACCATCCTTTGGCGCTGGGGCGTTCGATTTCGGCAACGCCGCCACCGCCGCCGCTATCCCGCGGGAGCAACGAGGCGCTGGCGCCAGTGTTACCATATTAGGGGTTTTCCCCCTAAATTTAGGGAGTTTTTTGGTCTTTAGGTTCTTTTTAGGGGTTAAATTTAGTTGGGGGTTTTCTTGGGGGGATTTCATTGAGTTCTGAAAATGTTAATTTTGTGTTATATTGTGAAATGATGTTATATTGTGAAATCATCACACTCTTCAACGATGACAACTCAACTTGGTTTTAAAATTTTGGGAAGAAAGGGTACACTGGTCGGGTGGGGATAAGTAAAATGCGGACCGACTACCTATTACTATTGTTTTAATTTGACTGTAACTGTCAAGTTAACTGTAAAATATAAATATAATATACAATTAATAATATTTTTCGTATTTCTTTCCATTTCACACCTCCCCATACATTTTAAACATTAAATAATAATTTTTTTGAATTTGGGGATTTTTTTGGTGTTTTGGGGGGTTTTCCCAGCGCTATCGAGGGGGAATTGCTTAAGACCGTCCGGCAACACCGGCTCGCGCCGCCCGAAGGCGACAAGCGGCGGCCTGCGCAGCAGCGGAGTGGGCGCGACCGGCGGCGGTTATTACGAGGAGGCGCGCGCTAAACACTGGCGGCGGGCGGCGGAAACGGCTCACTTAGGGCGCGCATTGTGCGCCGCCCATTAGGGCACAATGGCGCGCCGGCGGCCGCCCTTCGGAGCCCTCGCGCGGGGCGGGGCGGGGCGCCCCCGGGACGGCCCGCGTTGTAAAACCTACCTGTCGACGCCGCGATTTGATCGACGCTCCTCGCTGCGGACCCCTCGCGCGCCCTTTTCGCGCGCCCTCGCGCCCGCACGCCCTTCGCCCCGGGTGGGCGGTCAGTGGGCGGGCGGGGTGGCTGGGGATGGACGGACTCACGTGGAGTTCACAGAGATCGTGTGAAATGTACTTGTTGCTTAATAATTGTTGCATTTATGTCGTTTTAAAAAAAATGAGCGTTCGAATCTATAACGTGGGTCCTCCTGCTTTAATTCTCCCAAGAAATTGTTGAAGCGGATCTTAAGCAAGTGTTAGCCTTATAGGTAGTCGTAAGGGTACGCTATGAACTGTACGAGAAGTGCTGAAAATAAATTACCACGACGCCATTTCATCGACTCGTTATATCTTCACAGCCCCCTCCCCCTTGCTCTCTTTTCGTGTGCCTTGGCGCCCGCACGCCCTCGTCCGCGCCCTCGCCCCGGGTGGGCGGTCCGTGTGCGGGCGGTGTGGGTGGGATGGAAAAACTCATATGTAGTTCACAGAGATCGTGTGAAATGTACTTGTTGCTTAATAATTGTTCCATTTATCTCCTCTTCTAAAAATTGAGCGTTCGAATCTATAACGTGGGTCTTCCTGCTATGATTCTCCCAAGAAATTGTTGCAAATGATCCTAACCAAGTTTTAGCATTATGTAGTAGAAAATTGAACGCTGCGATCCGTAAGAGATACAGTGCAAAGAATAAATTACTTCTAAGCTATGTGATCGACGCGCGATGTCCTCACAATCCACCCCCACCCCGCGCTCTCCTTGCACGCATCCTCGCGCCCCCGCCTGCCGCAAGTCCCGCTCACCGTCCCCGGATTGGCACACGGAGAACGGGCAGTGTTGGAGGTGGTGATCAGATAAAGTGAGGTTCCCAGAGGTCAAATAAAATGTACTACGTGGCAGAAGGTGACCGAACTTGAAGTGATTGATTCCCTTTTGGATTTCACAATTTAGAAGTGAAAACCTATGCCATGGATGGACCTGTTTTGTGTCTGCCAGGAAAGCGTTATGAAGAATTCCTCCGCATCGAAGGTTTTGAAATATAGACATTGGAACAAAGTCCAGTGAAGGACTCGTAATATATTGCGGCGCCGTCATGTGATCGATGGTCCCATGAGCCCCCCTCCTGCGGTCTCTGTCGGCGCACGATCTCGCCCCCCGCCCAAGACGCCTGCTTGCCTGCGCCAGCGGATTGGCGGGATAAGCGCACCAGTGGCAGGTGTTGTCGCAGAGGCGACCAGGAAAGGTGGCTCAGGGCAGCAATTGATGCCATTGCAACGCACTTCTAAGTTCGAGTCAGGCAGTCAAAAGAACGTTAAACAAGAATTTAAATCTTAGGTTGCCGGCCAAAGTGCCGGCTTCATCCATAGGTTAAGTTAGTATTAAGTTAGTTAATAAGTCAGTTAATAAGATGCCCCCTTCTTTGCCGCATAAGCCGAAGAGCTGCGGCGCATGTACACCCCAATAGCCAATAAACTACCGCCTCGCCAGGGCTACTGGCGGGGGGAAAGTTGAAAAAAAAGTTCGAGTGCAGATGGAAGGATTTTCGACTCTACCTTGATAGTTAGGTCGAATTCATCCACCGCGCTGTCTGGAGGAGAATTCTAGCGGCCGGCTTCTCTGATCGGTAGTTTTCCGTGGTTTCTCCGATCATTACCAGCCGAACGCCGGAGCAAATACTCTAACAAACGGGCCACAGAGCGCGCGCGATCTTTCCTTCCTTTTTCTTGTTCCATTGTCACCCTGTGCTTACACACATACATACACTACACTACCACACATGCCCGGTCGGGAGCTCCGCGGGAGCGCTGAGGGGGCGCCCCGCTGGTGGGAGGTGCCTGGTTGGGGAAAACCCCACTAGCCGACGGGCAGGTCCGCGCCGAACCTCATCATCCAGTAGGGGAAGATCAGCACCACCTCCCGAGGAAAAGCATGCACTGTCCTTACGGGACTGATGACCTTAGCCGGTTTGACGCGGAATTACTAATCAATTAATCAAAAATCCATGCGGCGAAAAGGGACGGTTGCTAGATGTGGCTGGGAATGTGCTGGGGTCTAATGAAACATGTTTTTCCCTATTCAGATAATGATGTTACACTAAAACAAGATATCAGTTTTAGAGTATGCCATGTGGTATTTCATTTTGTGCTTTTTAATCATCTTTCCTCCACACCGACTGTATTTGAAGACGATGTTGCTTTACGACCAGAAGAGTGCAAATAATAGGTCTCATTTTCGACTGGAGATACATTCCCATACATTCTGTGACGGAAGAAGGCACTGACCGAATGCAAAATTCTAAAAGCTAGCCTCTCTATTCAATATTTTTTGGGACTTCCTTGGAAATGTTCTGATCCAGTTAATGACATGCTAGATTATAACTGAAACGCTTTTTACCAACTGATCGACTCATCAGTGTATTTTCTTGTTTCTAAGCCTAACAATTTATTTCCTTGTAATGAGCATTTTTAGCAATAAATGTAAGTTCAAGGCAGCGTTTAAAGGATTAATGAACAAACAAAGTGGTAAAATGAGTTCAGCAAATTTTTTAAATGATATAAGTGATCTTTCCTTCTTTTTCAAGTAGAATTATAAAACATTCTCTAAAAAACTTTATGTATATAGGTACGTTCCTGAAATATTATTAGGTACGTATATAGGTACGTTCCTAAAGTATTTTAAACAAGAGAAGAAAATCAGAAAAAAATCGCTACAGTTTTGTGTCGAAATTCTAATTCTTGACGTTTTTCTGTTAGGTAGAATAAATAGCAATCAACATTACAGGAGTAGTCCTATTTATCTTACAGAGAGTGAAAGTATTTTATGTAACGTTAGAGCGAATCGACGGAACAACATTCCGTACAACTGTGCTGGGAATGGTGGCTATTATTCTCATGACTAATGCAATAAATTTTAGTCCCTCCCTTTTCCTCCTAAGACGGTAATTTCACATATCGTGCTACTTTAATGCAATTCAAATTGTGTACGAGTAATGTGCAAAATACTATCAGATAAACTGCAAAAAGTATTAAACGTTTTATATTTCGTAGAAAATTAGAGTCAGTGAATATTAATATTTTTATATCTATATTAATTTATATAAAAATATCATTTTTCTAGGTGTGGTCGATGACGAAAAGTATAATTTGAAATTTTTAAAAAGACGATAACTGACATGATTTAAGAATTTAATGACAAATATTATGTGTGAATGTGAGATAAATTTTCAAAATAGATAAGTAATTGTTCACTTGCACGTAATTTAAATATTTTAGGCTATAGCGGCTCTGACTGTATGTGTAGCACTGACAATATTTATGTTAAACAATTGAGGTGCAAAAAAAATTATTCAGTGATTTTAAATTATATATTTATGTGATACGGTTTGAGTAACGTGTTTCTAATTTTGCTGAAAAAAATACGTTTAAATATTAAAGTCATTTTGTACGTAATAACTGAAGATTCATTAACCTTCCAAACAATCTAGGCAATTGTGGGATAAGTATTATTGTATATTAACTGTCGTATATTAATATTAAATTATACATTTTAATTATAATATAATTCATATTTCTAACATGCAAAAATATTGTGCATTGTATGAATTTACTGATATATTATTGCATCGTCAATTAGCATAAATGTTTATATTATATACGTTGTTTTTACGTCAAAAGTTTCTGATTTGATGTAGATGTATTTAGTGGCCATTTGAGTAAACTACTATAAGTTCGCAAAAGAACCAAAACAAGGGATCAGTTTGACATTTGTGCTTGATAAATGCTGCTGAGAGAAAAACGCGAGTGAACAAGACAGAGCGCACGGGGGGGGCTGCGTGGGGGAGAGGGAGGGGCCATTAAAAGTCCCCGACGCGGAGCAGCCCCTCCACTCTGTCACCGGACGGTCGCACCCCCTGCGCCCGCGCTCTTTTGGCAGAAAGGCCCGCCCCCGCCCCCGCCTCGCTCCGGGTCTCGCCACCCGCCCCTTCCTCCTCATTGTTCACACATGGCGTCACGCCCCTCCCCAAACTATTTTGTTTCTTAGAGGCTCGTACGTTTTCATTTAACACTACACTTAAGTAAGTATTAATATTTTTATACCACTTCCATTTGAATTTTGTTTTCTAAAATAACATTATTGCTACGTTATTACCAACGTAAGGTTCTCAGTTTTTTTCCATGTTAAATGTGAGTCCAGAATTTTATGGACATAAAGTTCATTAGCATTTTTAGCAATTACTATCAGTAATTAATAAGGATCTTCAGCAATTTTTAACCAATTGCCTGCAAAATTTGAAGTGCAGTATTTGTTACCTCGTATTGTTACTTCCGTGTCATAACATTGCATTTGCCATATTTGTAAAATTTAGATGTTTTTTTGAAAAGAATGAATGATAGGCAAATACCTTCTTGAAGGCCTCTGCACACTGGAAATGGAACAGGGAGCCTGTGGCTGATCTTCATCTAAGACGTATTATAGAAGTTTGTGGCATCAATTAAATTCTATTTCAATAGAAATTTTCCATTTCTTGCTGAACTCTGTTAAGTGTATCATTGCCATACAGTTTCTACGAAGTCATGAATCTATTTTCGTTTTACTAAAAGTTTTAATAAAACAATGTTGCCTACTACAAATCCACCAGTTCTAAAATCACATTGCTCTCCTCCAACTTGTGCTACTTCTTTGATAATTTAGCAAGGAATTAAATTGGTTATTATCCAAAATAATTTTCTAAATTAATTGGAAAAGAACACAAAAATTCTTCAGTATGATAGTATCATTAAGTGCAAAAATAATAATCCAAATTAAACATTATCATTCCAGTAGGCACAGTTGGAATGTTCTTAATGAATCATTCATTTCTGTTAAATGAAAAGATGAGTTGACGAAAATAGCATCAGGAAGCAAACAGGAAAAGTGACAGGAATTCACTTAGTTCGCAGGAACGGAAGTTGAGAAATAAACTCAGAACTTTCCGCGTCTTCGGATGTGGGAAAGGACGCACAATAGGAAGGAAGACAAGGTAATAAACTTGGTGCCCCTTCGACCTTTTTACACACTTCTTCGGTGAAATTCAGGTAGATGACGAAGACCTAAAATAACTTTTTACAGAAATTTTGAAGCTAGGTTGCAGGATCAACGGCCTACTTACGACGGTATACAACAAGCTTTCATAAAACAATAAAAATAAATTACATAAATATGTGATTTTTTTTTCCAAAGCTGTCAGATAGTTTGTTTGAAAAAATAGCAAAAATGCTATAACTAAGAAATGAAATAAACATATATTGGTGGACAAATGTGGATGATGTTTTTGACTGACATGCGTTACGTTCTCATTTCGGAAATAAAACGTGTGGTCCTCGGGACGCAACCCGCAACACGTCGACGCTAAACCAGGAAGTTTCATTTCATTACGAGTGAACGTCTAGTAGTTTCCGAACGAAGAGAGCAGAAAGCTAAATTTCATTTGAAAATTCACAAGATACCGTATTTTTATAAAAAAAAAACAACAAAATTATCATAATTTAAAAATAATAATGTCATTTATGAAACTGAATGTATACCAAATTTAATTTTATATTTTCGAGACATGTATCTCCAGATGAGTTTTAGATGTACTGGTATGATCCGGTAAATAGATTTTCTTTTAGAAGTGAGTTTAAATTAATTTGTAATAAAAACTACACATCAATGTGAGAAGCACTCCATTCACATTGAGTTAGGTAAAAATACTTATACGGTATTATATATAAAATATAAAAATAATGTCGACAGAAGATACTAGGCAGAGAGGGAAAATACGAAGAAAAATAAACAGAAATGAGACATTGGGTACATAAGGCTTCAGCAAATAGCAAAAAAGACGAATTCGAGCAGATATTGAAAATAATAGAAAAATAATTTTGAAAAATTACATTTAATAAAAACGACATTGTTTAGAGTAGACAAGAGAATCCAGATAGTTTAGTTACAGTGAATAAATTAGCATCGGACCTAGGCAGTAACAATCAGAACACGTGAACAGAAGAAACAAGCTGGGTTGATAGATGCAAATTTTGCATCACAATTGCTCTCGGTCTGCTAGGTGTACGGCGTGTGACCATGTCTGGCAAAAATATTGTTTGAAAATGTTTGAGTTAGATTTCACTGTGATCTGATAGACGGAGGTATACCCGAAAGTTGTACAAATTAACAGTAAAAAGAGAACTTGATCATAGATGCGAAATTTGATTCGCGGATGTGAATGAAAACACTTTTCAAAGAAAAACAAAGTAATTGACACTTCTTAGAAGTTGATTCATGTTAATAATCCTGTTACACTAAAAAACTAATAAAACCAACAGCAAGAAAGAACACATCTACGTGATTAATTCAATTATTAGTGGCTCAATGAAATTTAAGAATAATTTCAAATAATTGTGTTACACTGCAGGACAGATTCTTTAAATTATTAGCGATCAACAATAAAACTGTTTCAATTTTTTAACAGTGCATAAAATAATAGAAACACACTCAATCCATTACCCACTCATTTATTTTTCACACTCTCATAACATTTTAAATACATTTAGCAACCTTAATGAATTAAAATTGGTTTCTCAATTTAATTTACTAATTTTGTGTTTCATTAAATAAATGAAAAATAAATTTGTAATTATACTTATAGTTTCTTGTGTACAATGATTTAATAACTATAACCTTACGTGTACAAAGATATAATAAATATATTTTACAAACAATTCTAAACCAACGATGAAATTCTGACATGTATGGTACTTCTCGAAAGGTCTCTCAGAATATTTTACACAAAGTTCTTAAATCTACTAATTAATTATAAGAATATATATTAATCTTCATCAATATAAATTCAAAATCAACTGCCATTAAACTACATTGTAATTGTACTTTATTTCCATTTACTGATCAATTTATTCCAAAGGTTGTTATAAATAAAACATAAGAAATACATGCAAGTTTCGCTGTGCTCAAGGCACAAATTCTCCCTCTCCTTCTGAGTTGTTTGAACTTGTTACTTCAGGGCTGAACGCCAATCAAACGTGACCTTACGATAAAAATGCATCTTCCGATATATTTGCTTCACCTACTGCCGATTTCTGCGGCTCTTTGCTCGGAAGTGTTATTTTTATAGAATTTTTCTAAAAATAATGCGTTATCACTGAGTTACTGATGTCACAAAATAATTTAGACCTTACTTCGCGGAACATAGTTTTTTTTCTGATACTGTGAAGGATTCCTATTGTGTTGTTCTGACTCGGAATCATCTCGTACTGCACGTAGCTTCCGCGTAGACCCATTAGAAAATTCCTGAATACCTTCCATGTCTTCTCACTGAGTTTTTCTCACGACATTGGGAATAATAATTCCGTGATGATTAAAAGTTAGTAATAGATTATAGAAATATAATTACATATTCATATCATACATGCTCTTTGAATTGATTATCTTTGTGCAATCGTCAAACAGATGGACTGAGGTTCATCTGTTTGACGATTGCCTTACGTATTCATAAACATCGTCGGTCCTCCTCGGTCAAGTTGTTCCTGTTTCTTCTTTTTACAGGTCAAATTTTATTTACTACCCACTTGCATTTGTGTAGCGTGTCAGGTATCCAAAATTCCTTGACAGTATAAAGTCTCTTAACTTCATTAAAAAATATTTTCCAAACCACATCTTCCTTGGAATGTTTCTGCTCAAAACCCTCAGAAGCATGAAAAGCTTTCTAATGAATAAAAATGAATGTCTATTTCATAAAACTTTATAACTTTAAAAATTCTGTGGTCACGGCGTAAAAGTTCTTAAGTCAAAACTCTTAGTTTGGAGAAATCAAGGGTTAAATATTATTGAGCCTAAGCTGTTTCCTATGCTCACCGCTATTTCCCGACGCTTTTTTGTCGTTAAGGAGGCAACATTTGAATTCGGTCTTTATACTAAAACTAGCTGGTACCCGGCGCGTTGCTGCCGCAGAAGAAGTAATTGAGGAAATATTCCTCTCCCTCCCCTCTTTCCCCCTCTCTTTTTCCTCCTCTCTCATTTTCCCCACTCTCTCTTTTTTCCATCTGTTTCTTTTCCCCCTCTGTGTCTCTTTTCTCCCTCTGTCTCTTTTTCCCTCTCTGTGTCTCTTCTTCCCCCACTTTCTGACTCTTTTCCCGCCCTCTCATTCCCCCTCTCTATTCTCCCTCCTTATTTTCTCTCTCTTTCATTATTTTCCCTCTCTATTTTCCTTCTCTTTCACTATTTTCCAATTCTTTCTCTATTTCATTATCTCTTATTTTTCATCTCGCTCTCTTCCCTGTCTCTTTTTCACATTCCTGTCATCAACTTGCGCCGCCTGCTCCTTGTGTTCTCCTCGACCTCGCCCCACAGCACACGGCAACGCCCAGCAACAATGAAGCTCACGTGGATTGGGAATTGCATTTAACTGAAATGCTATCATGTGCTCTAGCGCCATCTAGTGGAGTAACAATAATTGTACTATGCCTGTGTTCTTCCCGCAAGTGCAAGCAATATGTTGACACATTTTTTCGCAATTGGATACTGCTGCGGCAACGCATTAAGCACGAACCAACAAACATTGATTTTTATATATTAGATTAATTTTCTGTATAATAATTTTTCTAGCTTATGAAGAACCTCGCATTGCCGGGGCTCCGCTCTGCCTGTGGCAGAGCCTACTCCTATCTATTCTACCGTATATTCCCTCCACTCTATCACGCCTCTCTGCCTTGCTCCAATTTGGAAAAAACCTTCTACACACTACAGCACTTCTCACTAAAATATATTTAAATTTTAGTCCTATTGGGGTTCCGGCCCCCAAACTCCTTTCTCTTTATAACTGAAAATAATAAACAAATCTAAAGTAAAAAATTAAATGCATGTACTTACGTTATTCTGTTTGTGGAACTTTATGTATTGAATACCAAAACTTACAATAACTTGACACATTATAAATCTTACTCTTTTTTATATTTTTTTCTTCTCGCGTATTTATATAGAAAAGTTTGAAATTGATCTTGCCGCATCAATCGACAGTTAGAAATAATTAAAGTAATTTTAATTGGATTCTAGTACCTGTTTTAGGATCCTTGATAAATTGTGGCTGACCAACAGGAGCCATTAACCACTTATGCGATCATAATATCTTCAAAAATCCGAGATCACTGTGAATCCCGGCTTGACAACACCTTTTCTCTTATTTAAAATAACAACCTTCAAAACCAGCGTTGTCACACATTAAATTCCTCCAAATACCCATTTACCAATACTATTTTACTTTAATTGTACTGCCGTTTTACTAAAATCTGTATTAATGCCGAACTGTCATCAATTTAACCATTCCTTCAGCACCCAAAGGTACTCTCTACTATATTAAAACACTTCTCTGAAGCATGCCTTCCTCCATCAGTTTTAGAATAACACGTAAATCGCACTGTCGCTCGCCTAACCTGCAAATACGTAATAATTATGCTTAATTTACTACAATTAATCATATGTGCATACATTTTTACGGCAATGTTAACCACATTCATCAGAAAATGATATCTTCCAAACATTTAGTCTCTTGTACACTTAATGCACTCACGTCTACACGCAATTAAAATCAATATTCAAGTTACTTTTGTAAATAAAGCGAAAACAACTATTACCTAAAACAAATATTTATGGATAGACAACTGACTGTGAAAAATAAACAAACAGTTCTTTAATACACAATCCTTTACATTGATGAAAACAGTAGATGATCTCAGACCTCATCCTCTGGTGGCGCGCAGCTAAACTATTGACATTGATCCACTATTGAATCTGTGATGTAAAGCCAGGCAAAAAATGTCCGGAAAAGTAATTATTTTGTGAATATAGTAAGGTTTGCGATTGTAAATCATAGCCTATGTTACTCCAGACCTTTAAAGGAAGCTAATACAAAAGTTTCATCAGTATTGGTTCAGTAGATTCAGAGATTATCGCGCTGTAAGTCAGTGCAGTTCTGTCTTTATATATTAGTATATAGATAAAATATAGATACTTAACAAGTAATTTCAGTATTATCCCAGTTTTACAAAAAGTGACTTAAGAACTTTTACCCTGTGACCACAGAAATAATGAAAAATAAGTATACGTGTTTTTTATATTAATTTTAGTATTATTTTGTACTCCTATATATTTGTCTGCATATGCAGACAAAATGTTTTCGGCTAAAAAAATCAACCCCACTATCACTGTTCTTCACGTAATTACCTAGGTCTTACATTTTGGTGCAAAAAGTATCTCCATCACCGCCTGAATCACGGTGCTGACAAAGCATGTGAACTCATACGGCTAATTACCCTTCTGCCAGGCACAAAGAATCCCAGCAATGACGCGATACAATTTCCCAGGAACGATGGCGTCCTCTCGCATTCCCGGGCTGGGAGCCGCGTGCCGCCGGTGTATCACCGGGAGGCTGGCTGCACCGCCTCCGCCTCCGCCTCTCCTCTCGCCGTCCCCGCGCCGCGCCGCGCCACGCCGCGCTCCACGCCCTTGCACAATCCGGCGGTGAGGTGGCGATTCTCGGCGCCGTAGTTTAGTCTCGGGCTCACTTAACCGCCCCCGGGAATGGGGCGGGGGCGGCGCGGGCGAGCTCCATTAGGCAGCTTCCTGCCACCTCCTTTGCAGCTGGCACGGCGCGTCACCCGGGGGCGGGGCTCGCTACTCAACATTCCTTCGGTGCATCAACCGTCCCCCTGCCTCGCCCCCGCCGCCACGGGCCGTGGGAGACAACACGGCTGCTGCGACGCTTCGGTTGCGTTATCTCGTCCAATCTGGTTAGAGAGATCTGTGAGAACGTGATTCGCAGGATAGCGCGGTGGAAATCTCCCACAAGCGAAGCTGCGATTGGAGGATGAAAAAAAAAAAAAACGTTTGAGTTAAAAGGTCGCGCATGAGAAAGGTCGAAAATTGTCACGTCTTAACACAAGATGACTATAATTATGAAGTATTACTCATCAAGGAGACGAATTTCTTCCTACAATTCACATCATATTTTCGTCTGTTTTGTTGGATTTGCTCTGAACTGTTGACCTTTCCTACGTGACCTCCCCTAAACATAAAAAACTCCCACGTGATTTCTGTCGATATTTAAAAATTTATTGACAATTATTTTTGCTCACTTGACATTTTATTATTATTCTGAAAGGAACACAAAGTTACGGTGTATATTTACAAGTATTATGGTAAAATACAAAACATTCGCAAAGTCATACGCACGAAATAGTCTTACGCATAGTCATACGAACGAGAAAAAATCCATTTTGTTAATTGAGAATTACCTCAGAAGGGCTTTTTGTAATTAGGTAAGATAATTAGGTATGGGTAAACAACTGTTGTCGTCCTTAAAGTTCAAATGCTGAAGAAACAATTTTAATTTTTTGTATAAAACCATATTTTTACTTCCTCGCTGCTGTTTACGCAGTATTGTAACAATAAAAATTTAATGTTCTATTTCGAACATACTAACGTCAAGAAGACGTGCATATGCACGGCCGTCTTGGGAAGAGAGCACAGTTGGCAATGGTTTGGATGCTACGAAGAAAATAAAACAACAACCAGATAAAAGTCTCGAAATACAGACGAGAGGCAGGCGTAGCGAAGTACAAACGTAATGTAGATGTATTGAAAGGCAAACGAGAAATTAACGTATGTGTTAATTAGCGTTGTAAACGGAGTAGTCAGTGGATGTACTGAAATAATCAAAAATGTTGAAGTGAAGTGAACTGAACTGAGAGTTCGATGTAAGAAGAGAAAGAACATGTGGTACTGTATTATTTTAGTTGAAAATTGTTATGTAAAGTTTTTGTTGTTATTATTATCACTATTATAAATAAAAGTTCTTTTCTAATTTGAAATTGGAAGCGTTTGAATTTAATAGTTCAATAAGTCAGTTTGCCATATTCAAATCTACGGTGTATGCCGTAGAACCATCAGTCCCTCAAAAAAAAAATGGATATTTCGAATTTTGTCCCTCATTTAATTTATTAATAGAATGTTAATAGAAAAATACGAGCTATCACAGTATCCAGAAAATATTGTAAAGTAGTGGGAAATAACGTTTTTTTTTAAATTCTGCAAGATTCATGTACTTGCAATATATAATGAATGGTAGGAAGAGTTGTAAGGTTCATTTTTCTCTTCTGGTTCCTAGTATCCACAGAATTGCCATTCGTCCAAAAATGCTTTATGCTGTATTAAATAATTATGACTGAACTACGCCAGAGATTTCATTTTATTTTCTATGAATGACTTACTGTGTAATCTATTTTAAATGTTTCAAAGTGTATTTTTTAACTACATAATTTAGCTTACAACAATCGTTTTTGTTCGTTTGAATATGTGTTCATTAGGCATCGGAACATTCAAACAACACAATCAACCTGATATACCCCCGTCCATCGATTAGAAGTAAAACTGTCTACCCCGTCTCGTGTCATTACCTAGATATTAATAGAAACTGTAATTAGTAATTTGCAAGATTTCTATTTTAAACAACACATCTTTCGTTTCTTTTTTTTTTAAACTGTTCTATGCATTTTTTTGTGTCCCAAGACTTTCGTGCTGTGCAAGAGATTGAAAAACAATCAGACGCTCGACTCGAACATTTTTCTTTCAGCCGTCTCCTCCGATTGTGTTTTGTTTACCCCCGAAAGCAACAATACGAATCGTCGTTCCCTGACCACTCTCGACTCTGAACTTGGTTCATCTCCGCATTCCTGTTCTTATTCCTGTCCCACGTGACAGGGCATCGCTCCAAGCTAGGGCGCTGCCCAAAGCGGCTCGGGGCGAGCTGAGACGAAAGAAGACGGAAGACGTTCCAAATAAATAAGAAATGAATTGAAAATAATTATTAGTTACTTATTTCACTGAATTTCCCTTGTTAATCTTTCTCTTCCAATGTAATCAAAACAATTTCACAGTTACATTAGTAGTTTGTGTGAATGCTAGAGGCTTACAGATTATTATTTATATTTTAGATACTTATATTATCCTTCTTTTATATTAATTCTTGAGCTAATATAAAAAATGTGAAAAATTCCCTTAGCTGCATATGCCCCGTCAACGTCGGTGCGGAGCAACCACTGTTTGTTTTACACCGTCCTCTTCCTCCAACTTAACCACAGGCATATAGCAGCAGCGAAGCACGACTTTAGGTCGAACCGTCCCAAATCGTATGTACACCACGGCCTGGAGTAAACAATGCCTTAGAGATCACGGATAAATCGACATCTGGCATTCAGGAATGAAAAATTCTTATTTATATGTTTCGTTTAGGATGTTAATATGTATTGAAGAAATAAATATCGCAAATTATATTACACAAAGTCAAGCAACAATGAAAAAGGTCAGAGATCCCGAATTGTGGATCCTGACAGTGAATGGGTTAGTTAAAGGGATATTCTATACTGCGATTTTGGTAACTTTGTCCCTGACAGGAATCAGCTGTTGACAGTTTTATCCCATCGGGAGCTTGAACGTCCGCATCGTGAGGTCACCGTAGCAAAATATAAGCTTCTGATTGGATGGCAGCGAAACAGCTGATTTCTGTCAGGGACAAAGTTACGAAAATCGCAGTATAAAGGCGAATGTTAAATAGATATTAGTTTTATATTATCCGATTTTTTAGCGCATGCGTCGTGCGTTGCGCCCACTGTGCGTGGCGGAGGGGGGGGGGAGGCGTGTCGGCGCGCGGGTGACGTATGGCGGGGCCCCGCGGGCGACGCGCCACCATCCCTCACCCGGGGGCGGCGCCGCCACCGGCCCTGCGCCCCTTGTAAATCGCCCGGGAGCAGCGCCTCCACACACCCCCACGCCCTTCGCGCCCTGCTTGAACTCTGTCAACTCTAAGCCCTGTTGCTATTATAAAAAGCAAGCACTTTTTTTTTTAATTTTATCAATAAAAAATAGTTTTTAAGTACTAAGGCAGTTACAAGATCTACAACAGAAGAGGTAGTTCAGAGCGTCACTGCAGTGCCTCTGACCGGGAGGTCCTAGGGTTCCACTCTCGACGATAGCAGGATTTTAGACACTCTCGATCGAATTCAGTCGCTGTCTGGAGGAGAATTCTTGTGGGTGGCTGCTCTGGTCGGTAGTTTTCCGTGTTTTCTCCCATCGACTCCAGGTGAATGTGGGAACGGCCACGGACCGCTCGCGATCTTTCCTTCCTCTTCCTTGTTCTGTCCTCACCCCTTAGATACACTCTTACACTTACATGCACTACACCACCAATCGTGACGGGAGACCGGTCGAGAGCTTAGAGCTTGTCCCGAAATTATTCCAATAGAATGATTCTTCCATACATAGATCTCTTCTCCAATCTCTGATGTAAGCGCAAATGGATTCTACAACACTAAATGAGGACAATTCTATCAGTTCATTCAACCTATCAACCGGACCTCACAAGTGGTAAACAGATTAGTGCACTTATTGTAGAAGCAACAAGAGCGTCGGTTACCTAAATTTCAGGTGTAATTAAAAAGGCCAAACCTCATGGTGGAATAAATAATGTCGTATAGTCATTAAAAGTAAAAAAGAGCGTATAGGAAATTTAATAAAAACAAATCAGTGGTAAATGGTATTGCATTCAGGAAAGCGCCCGACTTATTCTCAAATCCCCAATGACCCAATCATTGCAAAAGTTCACCTCTTTCTTCACACAACAAGCTCCTATATTTGGTATATGGCCTCAAGTAAACACCTTAAGTGGAAGAAATATTCCCAACTTTCCTAGTTATCTTATTGGTAGTACTGGCTTAAAAGAGGTTGGAACTAAAGCCGTACGTAATCGTCTAGCTAATACTTTTGCTCAAAATTTAGATAGTTATAATTTTGACCCAAAATTTCATCTGCAACCCCCTCAAGCAGAAATTTAGATCATTAAATATTAAGCTCTTAACTTGGGAGAATGAATACTACAACAAGCCATTACTTTTGTAAGAACTTCTTTATGTATTACATCTAAACAAGAATTCAGTACCAAGACACGATAAGGTTCCAAAAAGCTTTTTGAAGAACCTTCCTGAAGTTAGATATCAGTATTTACATTGCGTCTAAATTTATGTCTAGACTGAACAACATTTCCTCGACCAACGGAGAAAGATTATTGCTATTCCCATTCTTAAATCTAATAAAGATCATATACTACCCAAGAATTTACGTCCAATCTTCCTAATAACATCTGCAAGATATTAGAGAAGATGGTTTGTCGTCGCTTAAAATGGATATTGGAAAACCGTAACTAATCACACCACACCAAAGTGCCTTTAGATCTACAAACGACCCCTCGGTAAACATCGATACTATAATATTAGTTGAATGTGCCGTCGCCGACGCTAAACTGTTTTAAAAGATTTTTCATTTGATGAAAATTTCTAAATGTCATGCACAACTTCAAATAAATTCTTGCGGTCTGGCATTGGACATACCAATGAATCGTAGTAACTGATAATGTTGTACTTCTGTTCCCAACACCCAATGTCTCACTGACCCAATATCCCCCAAATTCCTATCACCCAATGACCTTGTATGTTACCTCCCTATGAACTGGTAATATTGCAATTGCCGTAAAAGATTCTTGCAGGTATGGATGATGCGAATAGTTAGAATTTAGTACAGCTATATTCTGTATCCTTTTTTGCTAACACGCATAAAAATTCACATAAAAGATTACCTCTAAGCCGTTCTTTAGCGTTATTTTTCAATCCCAATATAAGATTATTCTCAATTAGTTCAAAAATTCTGTCACAAAATCTACAATTACATTTGATTCTTCTCCCGTATTTGCAATCTTAAGAACGTATACGAGCAATGCCGAATAGGCATGTACTTCCGTTCTGTAACTTTACTCACAGTTGTTTTCTCCGTATGCACTTGGCGTTCTTCAAATTTAATAAGTTCCAATGTATTACTGTACGTAGGTGTTTGCAAATTTATTATTAAAAATACGACAATGCGGGTGAAACACTTGACTCCTTATGTGCACAGCAGCATCACTATTGACAGTTCTGACAGTTAATAAAATTATCTCTCACCGCCTCCCGTATTACTTCACAATCGCTACCAGTGAAAAGTGGGCAGTCCTTCAGGCCATTATACTCAGCATTAAGATATCAAAATATACACACATTGCTATTTTTCAGTCACTATTAACTCTCTCAAAGCCATTGAGAACCGATTCATTCCAATACAATTATTAAAAGACTTCAGAACATTCTAGAAAATCAAAGTTTAAACAGGACTCAAAGAAAAATAATATGTATCCTCTCACACGATAAAATAATTGGCAATGACAAAGCTGATGCAGCCGCAAAACTGGTCACATCATTTTCATGTGCCGATAAACAAATTCAAGGCAATTTTCAAAGCTTCAAAAATTTTGTCAAGGACTCCTGCCTCAGATATTGGGACTTTAACTGAACTAGAACATCCATTCTTGACCCACATCTCTCAGGAAAACATTTTAAGAGGATAGAACAGGATATAATTACAAGACTGAGGATAGTTCATTTCAATCTTAATTTCTGCCATTTATTCAAGAGATCTGTCCAAAGTGTAGTGCAACAGTCTCCACTTTCCCCCTCTTTCTTGAATGCCCTGCTATGTAAGGATGCTTCTGAAAATGGAAGGAAGCCTTAAATCGTTGATCATTTACACAGACGGATATGCCAAGATATTAAAACGTTTAGAAATTGCAAAATTAAATCGTCTTATATAACTATTGAATATTGTAATAGTACATAAGCTAAATTATGTACACTCAATTTGTAAAAGTGTAAATAGTTTTGACATATTTATTTTTGTTAAAACTTTAACTAATATGTTAGTTTATATTGTTGTATAACGGTAAGGGGTTGCTGATCACCTACTTGTTATAAAGCCACCTTAAATTAATAAATTTAAAGAAGATTTCGGGTCTTAACTCATTACATTACTCTCTACTTCACCCATCTATAAAGCAAGTAGTTAATGCAATGTATTTTTTTGCTGGAAACATATTTTTTAAACATTTTTGCCACGTCTACTATAGATTTCAACTTGTTTTATAGTAGTTGAAAAACTTAAGTCATTTGATTTAGAAGTTCCTTAATACCTTAAATTAGTACTAAAGATTATACTTTCTCATATCAGTACTAAAGACTTATTTGATAAAACTCTGAAAAATCGTGATCGATTTTTTTAATTATCCATTTTGAGAAAAAATTAAAAAAGAGCCTACATGACAACTATTACGATGATGAGAATTTCTTTTAATCAAAAAGAACAAATATGTTTTTTAAAAAAAGAAACATCAGACATTATTTGCCCTCTCCTTGGACTTTCTAGTGCAAGGAACTTTTTGGATTTCATCAGTACCGCTCACTTGAGGTCCATGAAGATGCTAAAGATTGTGTTGATTTTTTATCAATGAAATTAGAGTTTCATATAGGCCTAATTAATTATAACTGGCAATTGTAATAAAAAAGGCGCAAAACAAATTCGCTCCTACACTCGAGACGAGTGTAGGAACATCCTCCATCAACATACGGCAAGGCACAGTCGATCTTCTGTTGTTCCCACAAACGTCTTTTTGAGGCCTTGTCCCATTGTTGTGGGCAGTGTAACCAAACCAGTTCTGATTTTACCTATAAGTATCAGACTTCCACTCGACTTGAGAGAAGTGTCAAGGTTCCGGGATATAAATATAATTTAAGGCTGTGAGTCTCAATAATCGGCTCCGAAATCAAGAGCCGTTTTGTCACAAAAACAAAAATAAACTATCTTACAAATTGTGTTAATTGGGTTTTTGGTTATTTTTATAAAACAATTCGAAAACTTTTCTTTCCATTATTAACTACGAAAAATAGAGTAATAACACATGTTAGAATATTTAACAAAAATAGTTTATGGCTTCGTTTTTTGGTGCTACACAATTCAAACGTTAAACTTCCTTCCATATACTAGTACTTCTCAAAACAATGGATCACTTCTTTTAATTATTCTGTACCTATTTACTGTCGTGAACTGTCTACTCACTAAATAACACAGCAATATTTTTCGTCACTGGCAATAGCTCTTACCTGAGATCTGTTCAATCGCAACAAAATTCTATAGTTATCTGATAATATTTTTCGTTATGGTCCATTCTGGTACAATTTTTTGTTCACAAAACGTCCCTAGCCTTCTTATCCATTGATTTTTCATCATTGATTTTTCATTCATCGTCAGCAGGTTGTTTACTAGCATCAGTCAGAATAATCAGCCATAAAGATTCAATAAAACACTTTTTTTCACTTTCTCACCTTACTATATGCGTAGGAAAGAGAAAGTATAATAATTCTTCGTCAAAAATCAGCATTTTTCCCCACAGAAAACTATTATTGATTGGCCCTGGTAGATAAATAGTTATTGATGTGCATGAGTTGAAGATTCTTTAAATTTCGTACTTTATGAGATGTTCGAAATCTTCTACTCCAGATGATATTTTCTTCATAGAGTACAGCAGAAGTAATCAGGAAATTACATGGTCCGTACAAATCTGTGATGTAGTTTTTGGTGAAAGTTTTAATTAGAGAAGATTAGTAGAGCACATCGAATCGGGTTATTATGGAGAGAACGAAGATAGTAAAACAAGTCCCTTACGCAAGTGTTATGAGTAACCACCCCGGACGAATATAAAAATTCTTTTAACATGAAAACATAAAATCACATTTGATATGTAAATGAAGTTGCGTATAGCAACCATTCAGATTTTCTTCTTCACCCTTCTGTTTTGGACCACGGAAAATTGCACATCAAAAAAATTTTAGCATCATCCGTAAAGTGTCTTTAACACGACATGTATAGATATAATACTTAAGGTGGGTTTACACGAAGAGACAATGCATCCTACCTTTCATGAAGTTATAGACATGAGAGTCTTATTTTTGATCCTGCGTCTGTTAGAAATAGACAAAACAATTATTTCTAGCGCTCATATTGTATTACAGATTCATACTGTAATACCTTCCTCATATTCAAATAGAATTAGTATAAAGTAGGCACATTTTTAATTTTATTTATCTTGTTTATTTAAACTTTTATAAATACACTTTTTCGCGCGTGTAAATAATCAGGCATAGTGCACTTAAAAGAAGCTGTGAAAAACATTTACCTTCTAATCTAAAAGCTAGTGTGGGTGTTAATGTGAATGACCCGCATTGCAAATTATATTTATTTTTCCAGGTAGTTCCCAAGATTTGAGTAAGGTAAGAAACTATTACCGTACGTACAGGAGTTTTATGATCGTATTGATCAAAGTTCTCAACGAACATTGTGCCAAACGTCTTTCTGTACTGCTTCTGCGTCTAACCTCTGTAAATCCGAGATCATTTTTGAGATCTCGGGAGAGTCTTTGGACTGTAGTTTGGGGATATATGGAAATGTAAAATGCGAAGTTTTCAATTCCAGATGATATTTTTTTCTCATAGTGTTGCAGCAGTAATTGGGAAACAACACAGTCCGTACACAATCTGTGATGTAGATTTTGGTGAAAGTTTTAATTAGAAAAGATTAGTAGAGCTCATCGAATCGTGCAATTATGAGGAGAACGAAGATAGTAAAACAAGTCCCTTACGCAAGTGTTATAAGTCATTGTCTCGGAGCTTTAGTGTTATCCTGTGGTTTCATGTAAATTGGTTTTATTTACTTATTTATTGAGGTTTAGAGGCCTTCAACCGCCGATTAATTTGAGTCCTATCAAATTTGATTCAAGATGAACTAATGATTAGATTATAAAGGTGAAGGTGACTGATCATAATATGAATGATGGTGAAATACTGGTGGATTGAGAAGTAGAGTAACCAAGAAACCCCGAGAAAATCATCCAAAAGCTCCTTTTGTCTATCAAAAAATTGCGAGTGAATTGGCCAAGCATTGAACTGGGGCCTCAGCGCTGATATGGGTAGGCGCTAGCCATTTTACCACAGAGAAAGGATAGTGTATCTACCGTGCTCTATGGTTTTATAACCAGCTCATGTATCTAAATTGGTTCTAATAAAATTTTATATTATTAATAACAGGAAGCTTTATTAAGATCAAATACAAATAATATATTAAATTGTAAATTAAACCGTCTCTATTTGATCGAGAAATCACCTTCACCCACATGTGATATACGCAATATACCTTTAATCTGTAATATACAAAATATTACAGAACAAACGCCGCGCCTTAATCTGGACGGACGAAGCTGTAATATACAAAAGATTACAAAACAAACGCCGCGCTTTAATCTGGACGGTCGCAGTTACTAGGTAACGAAGGTTGTTGACGGGCGAGAGGGGGCGCTGGACTAGGGGAGTTGGTGGTTGACTGGCATCCTGGTGGTAGCGGCGCGTATGTAAGCTGAATTATTTAAGTTGGACATCGACGCGAATAGGGAGGACAAATTGTGGAACAATAGTTGAAGAAGTGAGCAGCAAGAATGAAGCAGACGACTTCGGCGACGACCGGCGCGAAGACGGATTTTCGGCGCGGCAGTCAAGGGGCTACGAACTGCGGGGCCATCGTTTCACAACGCCAGACAATTCGGTACCGTGAACCTAATGCATGAAATCAAGCAAGAGAATTTTTATATTGTTAATCTCAAATTCCATTCTTAATAAACAAAATTATTGTTGTGCCACGTTGTATGTAATTCCTTCGGAATATAAATAATTTCAGACTTCCAGGCTTCTCTGTATAGAGACCATGAGAACCAAAGAACTGAGCTAGCAAATTAAAGGTAAAATTAATCATTATTATTATTTTATCACAAAACCTTGATCACATTTTCAGTGTATGTTTCTTGTATAACAGCCAAAGAGAATCAAATGTATTTAACCACCAGTCAATACTCCATTCTAAAGAAGAATAAGAAAAAATAATCGAATTTTGTTTAGACATTAATATATTTCTGGACATTTAAATACAAAGGATTCATGTGAACTGTAACTGCTATGCTGAATTGTTACTATTGTTAGATGGTTGGAAATATCATTTTAATTTTCTACTGTTGTATTGTAACTGGAACTGCACTGTAATTGCATTATAACTGTAATAGAAAGTCGCTAATAACACCCACATTAACAAACTCCAAGTTATACAAAATAAGTGTTTCAGAAAAATAACCAAAGCTCCGTGGTTTATAAGTACAATTACTATAGAGAATTAAAAATAGAATCTATTCAAAACTACATAATCAAAATTTCAAAAAACACTTCTTTGAGTTACCACCAGAATCCCTAGCCACAGCAACTTACCATCTAGGTAAAAATTACAGCCGACCACAGAGAATTAACTCACGCTACCCCAAAGACATTTTCAAGCCTCCCTAACTGAAAATATAATCTGTTGCTCTCTCTCTCTCCCTCCCTCTATTACACTCTCTCTCACACACATCAATACAAACTCTTTTTTTTCTAACAAACTTATACAGAAAGTGTATTGACAGACCAGAAGATGGTTCATCCTAAAACGTTATGTAATCGTATGTAAACACTCTTGAAAGACAGAAATGCCCAACAAGAAGAAATAAAATTAAAAAAGAACATTTTTCAATTGTCTCTGAAACGAAAGAGTAGGCAATAGACGACTGAGTGGTAGAGACCGTTTGGGAACAACGAATCAGAACGCAGAGGGAAACATTTGTCGGCACCCGCCACAAAAACCCAGCGTGAATGATGGTTGAGAGCAGGGCCAAGTGAACAAAACCGCTGTAATAGACCCTCTGAAAAGTATCGCTTACGTCGAGTATGAGCGCCCCACTCATTCATAGCGAGTGAAATTCCCTCCTCCGTTTCTCAAAGCGAGCTCCGCTTTTCGGAGGTGGGTGGGCGCGACCTGGCAGGGCAGGGCCGGGCAGGGCGTAGTGTTCCTGCTCAGGTATACGTGGCTACCTTTGCCCACCATGGAAGCTGCCAGACGCCTCGACTTCCTCTGTCGCCCTCGCCCCCTCTCAAGCGAACGGGGCTCAAGCGAAGGAAGCTATGGCTTGGGGGTCGTGTCCCCCTTGAAATTGTACAGGATTCAACATGTTTTTATATAATTATAAATATGTTCCAAACTGATTCCTATTTTTTAGTTTATCTCAAAACAATAACAAATGACGTGTTTTTAAAATATTGTGTCTTTTAAAGGTTGTCTTTTGGTTTAAATTCAAACAATTTATAGTAGAAAAATAGTATTATAAGTGCGCTGCGGATTTTTGCCCATTTGCCTATTTTTACCCTTCAATTAAAAATGCAGTACTTTAGGTTCCTTATTCATTTTGAGGCATTAGTAGTATACATTTTAATACACCTAATGCTTCAAAATGAATAAGGAACCTAAAATACTTCGTTTTTAATTGAAGGATAAAAATAGGCAAATAGCCAAAAATCCGCAGCTTAATTATAAGGCTATAATTACATATTATATCATATTAATATAATTTAATATAATATCTTTATAAATATAAAGGTATGAAACACATGATTTAGATTAGCAATTTCCAAATCGTTTAAAAATTTAACAAATTCGCATTAAAACTAAGATGTAAATGAAATAAATATCATTAATTAAATTTAGTTAACAATCAAATGGGTGTGAATGCAATAGTCGCTGCATGCGGCGTACAAATAACACCATTTCATTTGTTTGGAGTTCCGGAAACTAAAATGTAATTAGAAATCGTAGTCAGCGCCATGCAAAAGGTATTTCGCCCTGAGGAAGGTTGAGCATGGCGGCCGAAACGTTCACTTCTGTGTCTGGGACGGAGCGTCTCTCGTACAGACAAGTAGATTCTAAAATGGAACTAAACGTTTTCAGATACATTAATTATTACACAAAAATATGTTATTTGAACACATTCATATTTAGACTCAAGATTTTTGACCAAATACACATAAATGTATCAAAAATAGATAATTTCACAGATTTTTTCTAAAATTGACGTTTCATAATTTTTTATGGCTTTTTCGAAAATTTGCTTTTCAACTACGTCTTTTCTACTTTATAATTTCTTGTATTTGTTTTTTCTTTTGCTGCACAAATCATAGTTTTAGAAAATTTTTTTAGGAACGTGTTCTCCACTACTTTCACATGGTTCATCACCATCCGATCGCTATTGCCTCTTGTACGAATTTCCTCCTCAGATTCACTGTCAGGATCGGACATGTCAATTGGTCCCTGTTAACAATCAGATGATTCATCGACGATCTATTCTTTTTCAGAGTTCTACAAGAACTCGAAATATATCTGGTTTACTGAGTTCTTCACGATATGTATATAAAGTTACCAATAGTTACATGGTGTTTGGACGAATTTCAAATACTATTCTACCCAAAGCAAGTTATTTGGTTTCTACTCGAAGAACGGGACTAAAGCTAGGCTTTTTCTTTCTCCTTTAAAATTTTCTTCCTAACAATTTTCTATACAATTCGAGACTATACCGAGCATCAAAAGGAAAGTAACATTAATTTTAACAATGATTGTTAATGTATTTATTTACCATTTAGACAGTAAAATTCTAAAGAACTTGTAACTAGTTTTCTACCACAGTTTCTGGGTTGTGATGGTCTCCATCTCGATCAGGTTTTTCGTCCAGTTTCCCTGATCCTTTGAGAAAATGCCGAATTGGCCCCTTGTTTTGCTTCTGGACATAAGTGTAACTTCATTATTTGTGCATGTTTTCTAAATTTCATTGAGAAATATAGGTACTCAAATTATCGTTCTTCATATTGTCGCGGCAAAAAATATTATTCTTTCCTGAAGAATATGATGAGGGATAACGGCACAAATTTACAGCTAATTTACGTTTGAAAATAGATTTTATTATATAGGAGCAAATATTTTGTCAACAAAAATTGAAAAAAAACCGCTCTTTTTTCCTGTATTCAAAATTCGACTAGTATATGGCTTAGGATAGTGATCACAGAATTATGAAAACGGACACAAATTTTTACTTCTCCCCACACCTCGTCACACACAGTTTTAACTGTTTTTGACGTAAATAAAATTAATTAAAAATTAAAATGAAAAATATAAAATTTCTTGCATAATACTGACGCTCGCGGCGGGTGGAATTAATTACGATGCGCGGGGAAATAAAATGAGTGGCCCTCAGTTAACGAAACACACAAAAAGTATTGACTCACAGACGGTAGAGCAAGAACATGTGGCAGGGAAATAAGTATCGCCATTTCTGCCGTATTGCAGTTAAAGGAACGATAAGGTAAGAATTGCAACATAGCGTACTTTCAATCATCTCATTTACCAAATGAATCACCATAACCACCACCACCACCACCACCACCACTAGTTGTACTATATTGATATTAAGGTACAATTTAGTAAAAGAAGAGATCTGATTAATTTCCCAAGCACCTTAACAAAAGGAAATGCTTTCTTTCATTTTCATTATTAACACAATTACTACCCGCTCAGAGTGAGATCTGGAGGTGGGAAATATCCCACATGCCGACATAAAAACATTCACTGTATTAACGGAACAAATGACCAGAGCAATTGACGTGCGAAGAAACACCAATCAATTAATACAACCAGTTATTTTTTTCCATCAACGCCACCGCAACCATCAAATGTCACCAGAACGAGATCAATATTCACCACCACTATCATCTTCTCAACCAACTACAGTTATATCAATGATGAGAGAATTAATCTCTATGACCACTACAACCGCACTATAATCACTATTAGTGCCCAGACGTTCAGTTTTTTTTTTCGATTTTTAGTAAAATAAGTATGCAAAGAGCCTTTATGGCTATATATATATATATATATATATATATATATATATATATATATATATATATATATATATGTATATATATTATGGCTAAAATAGAGCTGCAAAAGTCATGCAAAGAATAAAATATTAGCATTAAAAATATTTATTGTAAAAATTAATAAAAATTAAAACGATTCAAATCTGCATAAACACTTCATAAAGGAAATTATGTTTTCTTTGTAATATTGATTAGTTCTCAATTTCTGTATTGTAAATATTATTAGAGGTGCACTGAATTTCGGTATGATGACTATGAATAATTTGTTTCACTCGCGATGCTGATTGCGAAGTACTATGGTGAATTTCTTTTAATTGCCCGAATGGCATCAGCGAAAAAATCATTGTTTTCTTCTTAGAACTTATGTTATCACAAACACTGAAAAAGCTGTATCGTATTATTTTCAAACAGCTCGGTTTTTCAAAGTAAACGGAGGCCCTCATCAATTTTTTTCTTGCGATTTCTCGTGAGCACTCGAAGACTGTCGGCATTAAAGAATAAAATAAAAAAAACTGCCTAAAAATATCGCTTCTCCGTAGAGACTTTAAACTATTTTTGGCCCTCGACCCAAGTTTCTTAAAGTTTCCAACCCTTCTTGTCTGGTTTCATGCCTCTGCTTGCATAGAAAGACAAAACGCTACTGTGCCTTCGTGTTGCCTAGGCTTGCAGGAATGTTTTCTGCTTGATCGAGATCAATGCTGAGAAAAAGAAAAATTGTCGTAAAAGAAAGAAAAAATGTCAAAATAAGGCAAAATATCACAAATACGCATCAAATGCTAAAATAGGCAAAAAAATTGCAAAACGAAAATTTTCTAAACCAACTCCAGCAGTACAGTGAGGTGTGGCCTATTGTTAAAATCATTAAAATTGTAACAATAATGAAGTATTTTGCCAAATTTTCGTGCTCTAGTCATTATTCTACAAACTACTGGCGTCACCAGAATCATCACCACAGAAAATTCCACAATCTCCACTTTCACCTCTACCCCCACAATTGAATAATATTACACCTCCCATCAACATTGGGCGGCTTTTTTTTTCAACTTTCTCCCGCCAGTAGCCCTGGCTAACCGGTCGTTCATTTCCTTTGGGAGTGTACATGCGTCGCAGCTCTATGGCTTGTGCGGCATGGAAGAGGGCAGCTTATTAACTAACTTAATACTAACTTAACCTATGGATGAAGCCGGCACTCTGGCCGGCAACCTAAGGTTTACATTCTTGGTTAACGTTCTTTAGTCTTTGCCTTCTTGTGTGCTCTGTTTCTTGAATTCTTTTTTGATCATTCACACACACATTCATACTAAGATTTATTTACAGTCCACACTCGCACGCACTTGCAGGCGATACATTGGGCAGTTGAAGCGGCATCCTTGGCACGTTGCTAATCCGGCCTCCACCCGCGCGAAAGCTCTCCGCGCGCCGCCCCTCTGGCAGGGGGCCCCCGGGGTGTCACCGCTACCTGGCGCCCCGTGCGGCGCTGCGGGCCGCTCCTCTCATTAGGGGCGGGCGGCGCTTTGTGCGCGGCTAATAGACAGGGGCTTAGGGCGCGCCGCCCGCTCCCGGCCACGAGCGAGGCCCAGGCGCCCCGCGCCGCCCCGCGCCGCCCCGCCCCGCGCCGCGCCGCGCCGGATCGCTTGCAGCGGCGGACCCCTCGCCCACGCGGTCCACGCTCAAGGCGTTGCCAACCGCGCTCACGCTCCCAGCGCTAAAGAAGGGGCGATTGATTGATTCTTAGTGATTCCGGGCGCGTCAACGACTGAGGTCATTATTCCCTTAAGTGTAGTGCATGTTTTTCCATCGGAAGGTGGCGGTGATCTTTCCCCCCTGGATGGCGAAATCCGGCGCCGACCTACCGTCGACTAGTGGGGTTTTCCCTAACCAGGTATCTCCCACTAGCGGGGCACCGCCCCAGCCCGGACAAGGTCTAGGTCCTCGACCGCTCTTCCGGCATGTGTGGTACTGTTGTGAATGTATGTGTGTGTGTAAGGGGTAAGGATAGGACAAGGAAGAGGAAGGAAAGATCGCGCCCGTTTGATGGCCCGTTTGTTAGGTACTGCTCCGGCATTCGCCTGGTGTTAATCGGAGAAACAACCGGAAACTACCGGTCAGAGCAGCCGGCCGCGAGAATTCTCTTCCTCACAGCGAATGAATTCGACCTAGCTGGCAGGCTAGTGTCGAAAATCTTGCCGCCGTCGGCACTCGAACTTGGAACCTACTGGTCAGAGGCACTGCAGGGAAGGGGTAGAAACATTGCTGACTCCTCCGTTCGAAAGAGTCTGAAGTGGGCAGTAATCCCGTCTATCTAATATTCTTCAGGTGGGAAAAAATTCACCACCGTCCTCTCAATTAGATGAACAAATGTTTCTTAAAACTGTTCGAATGCTTTGCTTCCGCACAGCAGTTTTTTGACGATTTCCCTTTTTCAATATCCAGATGGTTGAACACTAGAGTGTGTTTTTTTATTAAAACGACTCGTGTAAACGATAACAAGGAAATAAGATGGGTTTTGTACGATTTATAAGACGTATATAAAGCGTATAGGCTGAGAAAAGAAGCTAGAAATGCCATTCATGAGAAAAGAAACTAGAACTGTCAAATAGTTTTCTTGGTTTTGTATGCAATTGTCCAAACGAAAGGCATTGTCTTCGTTTTGATAAATAAAATTTACTTTTTATTGTTTATAAGGTGTCATTGAGATGTAAGCGAATTGTTACATTTCAAGTTTAAAAAGAGCGTAAGCAATTACTTTTATTTTAAAATATTGATTTTTTAATTTATATTTTAACCTATCAGGTTGCTTTTCATATTGTAAATGTTTATTGATAAGCAAAGAGTATTTTGTTGGTAGTTTTACTTTCTAATTTTTCCGATTGCAACGATTTGCTCATTCATTCCAAAGCGAATTGTTTGATTGATGTTCCCAGGCCCTTTAACTTCCTTGGTCATTCGTTCCGGTAGCGCTCGAAATGCTTTATCACGGGAAGTGGCGGTGTTCCCCCCATTGGATCATGAGATCCGGCGCCCATCCACACTCGGGGATTTCCCTCCAGGTATCGCCTCGTAGTGGACCACCGCCGCAGCCAGGACAAGCTCTAAGCTCCCCGATCGGAACATTCGACGCTAGAATTTTCCTAACAACGACTAAATTAGACCTAGCTAACTAGATAGTCTCCAAAATCGGTCACCGACAGGACTCGAACTGTAGGACATCTCGAAGAGAGTCACTGCAGAGACAGTGACAAGAAAGCTTTGATCCACACTCTGCCTCTGCGAATTTCTGAAATTAAATTGTTTGTTCTCGTGACTACTTGCACAATGAAACCTTGGTTTTTGTAGGCTTTAGTTTTCTTACGATTAACTTTTCCAATTTTACAAGATATTTTTGTCGAAATTGTGTTCCAGTTCTTGAATATCTGCTCGGTTTTCGTAGGTACAGCTGACAATACCGTCCATAGGAAACATGTCTAACCGCCTGCATGACTCGAACCCTCGTTCCCCAATTAAGAATCCACACAAAGCATCCCATACGTTGTGACTCAGTCAAGATCCTGGTTGATTCAGTATCACCCTGCACATTAATTCGAAACACTATGTCATAATACATGTTTTTGTGCTTGTTTGTTGAGTGCGAATACTAAAGAAATAATATTAGAGCCAAAGAACGTTTTGAGTGCCAGCCCCTTCGCAAAGGAAAAACTCGATAGAATTCAAGAAAGACCTCGTACCACTGCGAACAAAAAGTATATTCATTAATATTTTTAGGTATATGGGACGAATTAATTAGATTTGCATTATTTTTGATCAGAGATATTGCTTCAGTTTTCGTACATTCGATTTTCGTCGGATGTGTTCGAACGGGGATGTTTTCGAACTATTAATACGGTACTTCTTAAACACATGAATATTTTTTCATTTTGAGATGCATGTTATTCCTTTTTGGCAAATACGTCTCTCAGCCAGCGAGTGGCGCCGTGTGGTCCTCCAACGGGTCCCTTTTCTTCCCTTTCGTTCAGCTGGCCAGCAGCCCGGCCCTCCCTCGCGCGCGCAAACACTTTTCCCGCCCCCGCCCTCTCTTGACGAAAGCGAACTCCAGGCCCAGAGCGGTGCAGCGAGGCCGTCACGTGCCACAAAGAGATCACCCTCGACATGATGCCCATTTTTGCACTCGCCCTACTCCGCCTTCCTCCCCCTATCCCTCCCCTCCCCATCCACCACCAACAAAACTGCAAACACCGCCCTCTATTCACAGTTTGCCTGTCCTTCCGTACGCTTGAAGCCGCTCGCGAGCCCCTAAAGGGATTAGAGAGAAACGTGATATTCAGGAGGTTGACTACGGTTTGGCGCATTAACCGAAATTCATCGCAACAAACTGTCACGCGGACTGACATAAATGTGTTTTCTAGCGGTTCTTTTGTGTTGGACGTGAACGACAAATAAGAAGGCCAATTTTCTGTGTTTAGTGAGACGGCGTAGTAAACAGTTTGGGAGGCTTAAGGAGAGAATACGCTTGAGAAAAAAGAAGTGGAAAATCAGGGCAATGAAAAATATTATGCGATTAGTTGACCTAAATCTTCGAAACTTTTCATGTAAAGTTCAGGGTAGTTCAAAAGGTAAGGACTTCTGACTGAATCGTTTTTCATGTATTGAAAGTAGTAATGAAAGAGGGAAAAGAGCAGACACATTGTTCATATAATAATTATTGATTTTTGCGCATCGTAATATTATAAATACATTATTCAAATAATAATTAAATTATTAGAAATAATTTTTAGGAAATATTTGGCAACAAATATTAAATTGTGCGATAATACAAATCTCTACGAAAACAATTAATTGTTAATAAAAACATACATAAAAACTAATATTAAATTATACATTCTGAATATTTTACAAGATTAGTCTTAATTTGAAATATTGTAGCATTTAGATGTATTTATGTTTCCACAGTTATACACTTATTTATTTTTATTATTGCCAGTAATATTTTTTCATTTACGCATTCCAAAAACTGAATATTGGTAATGAAATACTTCTTGTTCTTTCTGCAGCTGATATTTTGCTCGTACCGTTGTTCCTTTGAAACACATGTTTTCAAACTGTGTAAAGACGGTGTCTTTCTTTTGATTTGGTTGGAAGAGTCTTTGGATTTTCTCAGCTCAGATGTCACTCGAGGTGTCGCTTTCCTTATCCTCGACTGGCTGGAAGCGAGCTTCTAGTTGACAAAAGGACGCAGAACAATAAGATACCGTTCCGAGACGAACCCGAAGAGTTCCCCTACCCCCATTTTGCTGTTCACTCTCCAGAAAATAGACCTCCCGAGTTTCAGTTCATAACTTCAGGGTGTATTAACTTCCAACATCTACAAGTACGATTTTTTAAAGTCATAGGTAACAAACGTAATATGCCTCAAACATATTATAAATCTGATTTTTAATTATTCTGAGAAACATAAAGATAAATTTGGTGATAGAAAATAATTAACGTATTTAAAAATAACATGTTGATTAAAATCAAGATTTGTGTAATTTGTAATTTAATATGCGCTCGAAAAATCAATATTAAAATTTTGATGCACATTTGAATTACACACACACCTTTAGACTGTGAACATTTTTGAAAAATATTTGCTTTCCTTTTAGTGTTGGGAGTCTATTAGAGAACAATATTAACTTCTTTATTGAACATTTTTCCAACAATAAACATTTTGCTTTCAATCTAAATAACCTTGAAATCAAGAAGAGAAGCTTATAAATTAGGGGGTAGGGAGGTCTTTAAAACACGCTCAAACTGCATTTCCAGATCCGTTAGTAAAAACCTCCTCGTGTGTACTCATTGATTTTGGTTGCAAGGAGAATAATTTTTTTTAAAATTATTTTTATTTTTAGTCGCATCAACATCGCGGTTATTAGCGACTTCCTGTTACAGTTATAGTAGTTACAACATAATTATAATGCAGTTACAATACAACAGTAGAAAATTATAACAATTACATTTCCAATTACCTTACAATAGTAATAATAATTCAGGGAGAACAATTACTATTTACCTGAATCCACTGGCTTTAAATGTCCATAAACATGTTAATGGCTAAACAAAATTTGATTATTTTTTCTTGGTCTTCTTTAGAATGCAGTATTGATTGGTGGTTAAATCCATTTGATACTCTTTGACTGTCATACCTGGAACATACTTTGAAAATGTGATCAAGGTTTAAAGGTGTATTGCATATATCACGTGAGGGTGGAGGTGATTTTTGAATCAAATAGAGGTGGCTGAATTACCCAGTTCGTATCCCTGAAAGGACTACTTGCTCCCTGCGTCGGAATTTTGTGTCGGTGCCACGTGTGTAAAAACTGTTTATATATTTATGTAGATAGCTGTAGATTTATGTAGATAATTTTTGTTTAATAATAAAGTAAAAATTTAATTTTCAATCATTTTTTCGGAAACTACAAATGTTGAATAATTTTTTCTTTATTTCTCAACCCCTAAGTTAATTTCAACAAGTTTCTTTATGTAATCGATATTTGTAATAGAAACATTTTGAATATTCACAGAAAGCCTTTTGAAATTTTAACCGATTTTGCACATCTTTGTACAACAAGGGCTTATTAAAAACGTTTATAGTGAGGAAGTCCTGTACACTTAATTATTCGGTACTGTGACATGGTAGAGTTACATCACCCACCAAGTTTAACATTTCAAATCCCCTCTCTCCCCTTTTGAGACATTGGTGATCTCCTCCAGAACAGACTGTACGAAGCCGAAAAGGGCAAAAGGAGTATAAACTTATAAAGAGATAAACTTATCAAGAGAATGTATAAATACTACAAAAGAAATATGACTTATAATACCTTATGCCTATTTGGAAAAAGGTGGATTTTAAAAATGTACAGATTCATTGTTGAAACAATCATAGACATCAAACGCAACAATCAAATAATCTTCAAATCAATCAAACCAAACAAATCATTAAGTCAAAGAAGACGAAAAGCAGCTACATATGTCCAAAACGATACTTCAATACAGACTGCGTTACTTTCGCAAGATTCTATTAGATTGTTATTGTGAAAAGTGAAATAGTAATTGTTTTTTGAAAGAATCTAAATATTGTTAGAGCCTAGAGAAAAGATAGAATTCAGTGATTTGTGTGGAAATTTCTACGAGTCTATCTGGCGACGCATGCGCACTCTGTTATATATTCTCATAACTGAAAGCTGCGGAGGAGACAGAAACGTGCGCCGCATGTCATGCACTCTCTGAGCAACTGGTGGAAGCTTTTGCACGACAGCCCGCGGCAACTTTGAATGAGCGGATTTTCTTGTAAGCAAAACGTTTTCCTATTGCACCTCACCGTTAATTACTTTGAATATAAATATCAAATATCCGGATAAATTCTGCTTCTACATTCTTCCTACTTTCTATATACTGCATACGTAGTATAAAGAAAGTTCTGTAATGTGCCTGCGCCAAACAGCAGAAGAATTTTTATTATAAATCCCTGATACCGAAATAGAGGATAATTCCTGTTACTATATCCAATATATAAAAAGTAGTGCTACGGAATGGCACACACTTTCTGGTATTATTTTTCTATTTTCTTTTGTCTGGGCTAAGGTTCCGAGATGAGAATGCGTTTAAAGAAGGAGAAATGAGTTTGAAATGCAGGACAAAAGTAGGACATATCGAAGCAATGGCTAGTAACAGATACGTACATTCTGGATTTGCAAACCAAACTCTCTGCTCTCTCAGCAATGTGACCCTTTAAGTTACTGTATTTTATCTCCGACTCAGAAGTAAACATACACCTATTTTACTTTCCCGTATACGTACGTACAAAGTACATTCGCAGTAATACAGGAAAGTTATGTAATACTGCGGAAAATTCATTTCGAGATTTCAACGGAAATACATGTTTTCGGGTCCCCTTATACCGAAAAAGTCCGCGCGTCCGTCTATGTGTCCGTCCGTCTGTCTGTCTGTCTGTCCGTTTCTTCCAAATGGATATTCCCCTGTCGATCTGGTTCCACTCGAAGCGCCGCGATTTTGAAAAGCTTTCTTCTAAATTTGGGAGTACTTTACATGAAACTCCCCGGACATTTTAAAAATTTTCTCAAAAACGGATCCAAATTTGTTCTTTAAATTTCTTGTGAGAATAGAGTAAAATACACTTATAAAGGTGGCATCAGTCGAATTTTGACGGTTAACACTGAATTTTCGAAAATTGCGAAATTTTGAAAATTTTCGACATCTTCCTACAACTACAAAATTGAAGATAAGAGATTTTTCCGTCAAATAAAATTTTTTTGAACATATTAGTAGTTTTCGCGCAATACTGCGTGCAATATATGCAGTATTAAAAAATTACATAAACAAGATAATTTCAAAAACGGCTCCAATTTTTTCTTTAAACTTTCGATAGGGATATTCTCGATAGCGATATACTCAATGAGATGATAAAAAACGCAATATTGCTGTATTCTTTTTTTAATCACAATTTTTTTGGCTTGTCTCTCACCATATGTCTCTCACACGCATTAATATTCCCAATAAAGGCAATTTGTTTACAATATATCATTAAACAGTCCATGTGCTTGAAATAATATCTTATAAAGTTTCTCGAAAACTCAACTGTTTTCTATGAAAACTAGTTCAAAATTCCGCATTTTGAGAAACGCTCAAACGTCATTTGCTCATTACTGGATACACATTTTTTCTTCAAACGTTTTAAACTTTTTTGAACGTTTTGAACGGTTTGCAATTTTTAATAAGACGTAAACTTCATTGCGTGGTATTTTTTTGTTTTTTCAAAAATTACACAAATGGTAACTTTTTGCAAGACCTCTCACACCATTAATATGCACGTTTCTACAATTTCTAAACACTATTGTGTTTGTGAGTGAATGTGCTTTAAATGATTTTTAATAACGTTTTTTGATAAGTTTTCTGTGAAAAAGCTTCAAATTTCGAAATTACAATATCGCTTCAACGCCATTTTCTTAAAAACAGCTCCAAATTTTCAAAGAAAATTGCGTTTTATACGTTATTTTACTGTTCTTTAATATTCTAAAATTAATATATCCATTCTGAAATTAGGAAACCGCAAAATTAAGCAAATGTCAAAAAATGTAGTTTGGGTGGCGATAGATGGCAGCTACTACGAGTGTGTGGCAATTCAGAATAGCTAGCCCAGACTGAAGGAAATAGAAAAAGAATGGGGAAAAGTCTATGCCATTCTGTAGCACCACTAAATAGTGAAATGCTCCCCTCTGAAAAATGTCGAGAAACTCAAAAATAGAATGTGACGTAATTTTATAAGTATCGCAGAGTAGAATCTACTTCGACTAATAATACAATTTTATATGTGATTCAAGAGATGTATTTTATGTGACAAGTTATGATCTCGTAGTCAGCCACTGTAATTTAAATTAATCTTTTTTCTAAGTAAAGAAGTTTGGGAATTAAAATGTTCTCGTACATTTTCTTAGTAAGCTATACGGTCCCTTTAATTTTGGTTTTCCGTTCCTAAAAGAAAACCACTAAAAACCATTAAACACACAAAAAGAGTGATTAGATTATTACCACCAAAAATAATGAATGTAATTATTTTCACATAAATGAAATTACAAATTCAATTTAACAATAAACAAACTAATGGTACTACAGAAAGACACATACTTCCCCGTACTAGTTTTCTATTTCCTTTGGTGTCGACTACCTATTCGGACTTGCCACTCACTCTTCTCAGCTGCCATCTATCGCCGCTTAAAGTACATTTTTTTTATATTTTCTCAATTTTTCGGTTTCCTAACAGTAGAACGGAAATTTATTTCAATAATATTAAAAAAACCATCAAATCTTGTCCTAAATGGCAATTTTCTTTGAAAAATTTGGAGTCGTGTTTACGAAAATGGCGTTGAAGCGATACTGTAAATTCAAAATATACGTATTGTTAACGCGGCGATATAGCTTCTTATTCAGGTTCAGATTTTAGGTTAATGTTCAATTTTGGGAGAGCTATCATCAGTTTTGGTTAAGGCGAGACGAACGTTATGGTATACTCGCTCGCTCGCTCGATCTCTGAAAAGACACAGTGTACCTCTCTTATTAGAAGATAATATAAATAAATAAGCAATCAGAGAATAAATCGTTCAACCTTTTGCCTCAGTCTCACATGAAAAGCAATGCCTTCTTTTAATCTGTATTCCACAAAATTTCACTCATGCATTTACAGTGCTTCCCGCGGAAAAATGGTTGCTCTTTGAAATGTTTTGTAAAAGCCGACACGTATGCCAACCTTGCTAACTTAAACTGTTCTCATGGAATGTTAATGCGAGCTCACTGAGCAGAGCGGCTACTTTGAAAAAACCTGTTTCGCCGTTTGAATTTGTGTTTCAATGCTGTCATTGGTTTAAAAAAACAAACGGAAATATGGTGTGTCTAAATAATTTGCTCTGCACTAGAGTGCTTGGAGAGTGGAGTCCGGCCGGTGCTGCTCCCTTGCGACGGGAGATGAAACTATTATGAAAAGCCGCTGGCTCGAATGCTATTATGACTAACAAAGAAACCGTATATTTCCGCGTTTTTTGCCACCAGCACGCGGATTTGGAGGGAATTTTTTATAAGTCCAACGCGGTACGGTCAAAATGCAAATTCTGAGCTAGTAATAAAGGGTCAAAGATTGTTATAAAAAACCAATCTCCCGCCACGGCGCCAAATATGAATCCTTTTCGATGTCTATGCGCCAACACTTATGTATACGGGAAAGTAAACAATGTCATGTTTAATTTTTCGACAATATAAGTATTTATTGTGTAATGTTGCATGAAACAAATGCGATTTTAAAACCATTTTTAATTTTTTCAAAAATAACACTAATGTTTTTTCCATTGTTTCTTTTATATAGCAAAGTTGGTAAATAAAATTATGCTTGTCTCATTTTCTTTGCACTCTCTTGATTTCCAAAATTTGCAAACAAATAATTCATGCTGAAAAAGACAATATTGATGGTAGAGAGTATTACATAATGATAGAATTATAATACTCCGAGAGAGTATGTGCTTTTGTCCTGTCTTCTATGTATATATATATATATATATATATATATATATATATATACTTTGTAACGTTTCTTTTCTTATTTCTCTTTATTTTCTTTCGTTTAATCTGGCCCCACGTTGTGGTGCCATTGTAACCTTATTTGAACTGTAACTGTATTCTTATTTATTTATTTAGTGCTGATTCCTTCCCATACGTACACTTTCGCCCCAAAATATTATGTTACAGGAAATTTATATCAAGCGGGTCGTGGCTGCTTCCATATGAAAAACCCATAAACTATAATTCAACTTTACAGGACAGCCAGGTTCCTAACTACAAAACAATAAAACACATTTGTGTGAGAGAGCACAAACTCGGTTGGCAGTCTTGCCTTCCGACGTTTAATTTAATAAAATATATATAGATCCCTTGAACTACGTATGGTGGCACACTCAACAACTCCTCATCAGCATACATTACACAAAGAAATCATCACACACAGAAATCGCAATAACCTGTAGACACAACAAAAATACTAACACACAAAGCACATAAATAATAATAACCATTTTATTTTTTTTCTACTAGGAATTCCTTTCTCCATTAACCAGGGACGTAATTTCTCAAGTTCACCTTAATATCTCTTTATTCTCTCATAATCAATGAAATTTGCCAGTTATTTAAACATTATGTATGACATTTGAAAGATCTTTGATTTTTTTACTGCAAAATTTAACATCTGAGTACTATTATAGGCGTCCATTACTAATTGTTACTGACTCTATTGGTCTTGTGCAACCCTTATACTGGAAATAATAAAACTGTGTGCACTTCCCGTGTTCGTTGCCGTCTGCTTCAAGTTTTGAAGTAACACCATGCCTCCTGGGCTCCGAATCTTCACACGCTCCCTGTAGACGCTGCTCGCTAGCAACTACTCAGTGTCTTCGCGCTCTATCCACTTCAACATTCATTACTATGTCTTTCACAATCCAAAATTATAAACACGAAATGTTTTCCACGCAAAAGATTAATATGGTTTCTATCGCACTTTCACTTTGCGAATAATTACTAACATGTCCTACCGAGACTTAAAGTTTTTCTATTCAAAAATGTTTTCACGCAACACATGTATCTCCCACCAAAGCTGACTCACGAATCCATATACATTTTTTTCTCTTTCATTGTCGTTGCCTCCTATCTCCATTCTTTCAAAACAAACACCGGCCGCCGCCATTATTGTTCAAGTATTGTTACTAATTTCCGTTTTCCACTATTTTTGTTATATAACCCTGCCACAAATTTCAAGATTCCCCATTTGGTCTCAGTGTCTCTGGTTTATATTCAAAATGTGCCGATCGACCCCCATCACGCCGAAAAATGCCGATTTCCACATAATGTATTTTGCACTTCACGTCAACTGTTCTGCATTGTCATCTTACATAATGAAAATTGTTAAAATTAAAAGTATCTGATCCTCTACCAGCCTTGTATGGGTTTCACTAATTTATCGCAACTGAACTAAATCGACCTACAATACTTGTTTTGGCATAAATCACGGGTTTCATTTTAAAATCTTAAAAAATGTTAATTTCTCGCATCCGAAGTTGAAGCCTTTTTCATTCATTTTCTTGAAAATGTTATAATAGCGCTACCCGTGGTTCAATTTTAATGAAACCAACACTGAAATTCTTCTCAAATTGATATCTATTTAACCATTATGTCTACTTGTGCGCATTTTAAATAACTAAGATATTACTTCCGCGCAACGCGGCTTTCTTCTGTTTTTTTATACCCTGTTCATGCATATCGTTGCCGCTTTACTATTATCCATTCAAGCTAATTTTCTTTAAACATTTGCTAAAAACTCATCGGGATTCTTACTATCATTCCCTTAATGATCCTGAATCATTACAAAATATATATATATATATATATATATATATATATATATATATAGAGAGAGAGAGAGAGAGAGAGAGAGAGAGAGAGATAGCAACGATAACACAATGATAGTATGTAGAGATAGTATATACAGAATATAGAAGAAAATGAATAGAAATAGAATGAAAACCTTGTGTGTGAAAAAACACGTTGTATGTATACATAAGGATAGATGTTGGTATGTGCCAGAGCTGTGAACTCAGATACCGTGTGACCGATCTCCATGAAAGTTGACGTGTGTTTTCGTGTGTGACATAAAGTGTTTTTTCACACACAAGGTTTTTATGCTATTCATTTTCTTGTGATTGCACTAGCTAGAGCAGCCGACAAAGATAATTTTAATTCAATGTCCATTCCAACTGAGCTCCACCTGCGCTTCATTGTTGCTGGACGTTGCCATGTGACGTAGGCCGAGTTGAGGAGGACAGGTCGGACCCATTTCGCTCAGGAAGCATTTATCTGGGAGCTCTTTTTGCATTGTCTCTACCCTGGGGATAACGTTTTGAATTTTTTGAGCATAACAGTAAATATATGCAAGAAAAATGAGCAGGCCGGCAACAAGTGCGATTCGATTTAGATCTTTTGTTCTCTTCAGAATCGTTTCTCGAATCGACGAGAACTGCAGCAAGCAACCATGTTTTCCACCACGACAAGCAACAAGAACAGCCCAAGAGTCCTCTCTCCATTTAGCCTCCTTGCAACGATCGTTAAACATGGTAAAGAAAACTTATTGTAGCGTGGCAGTGTGCTTCGACATTTTGGGAATTCAATGAAGGTACGTATGAATGCAAATAAGATCTTGATCTGTTTAGGAGTTGTACATTATACTTAACTATTTATTTAATGTTTTTGCACATTGCGATTGCTGAATATTTTTAGCAGCTTGCAAAGTAACTACAAAAATCTTTTCGAGCGTGGCTGTGAGATTTGAATTTTTTAACCCGAAGTAGTAACGAAAGATGCCATATTGAGATTTTATATATTGTGTTATGAGATCTGCACCAATTCTAATGTCAATTATAAACCTCTTCACCTGCATTTGTACACATTAATTTATTTAAATTACCAAACCCAACTGATGTAAATAATTAATTCTATAGAGCAACTGTGTTTCATTCCTATTTTAGAAAGTTAAAAAGAAACATACTTTATCTACGTGCATGCTTTTTTTGCAATATTTTTTCTTGATTGATTATATTGATTGTGTGCATTTCTTGCAAAATGTTTTTCGTTATTGTTTAATTCTATTGATTTTCACTTATAAATATCTTCTGGTACATTTGTGCACGTGAATTTATTTCAACTACCAAACTACACAAAAAATGTCAAGGCCGCAATAACGTTAGATCTAATACTTTTTTACAATGCAACTGAATTGTTATGAATTGAAAGTTGTAGATACAATGACACGTGCACGAGGTTGATAATTACTTTCGGGAAAGTGCAAGGTCGAACAGTAAAATTATTAGTGTGGAAGTGCAGTTCAACTTTTTTCGCCATGAAAAGAAAACAAAACTAACTTGTTTTGCTCGACTACATATCCTCACTATCGGAGACAGGAATTCCAGGGAACGTGGTGAACGCTGGTATGGGAACATCAGGTCCATGTGGCATGGTCGCCTTGATGATTCCAAATCAGGGTATTTCCAGTACTTTTTCTTGTCACGACTGAACCCTTTGATGTTTATAACACAAAAATAACAATCATCATGTTGATTTTTGGTCATTTGCCATACCATCGGTTCACCAAATTTTAAACTCTTCAGTTTTCCAGTTTTGCACTGACGGAGACTCCACACAAATTTTGCATATCATGTGGGGTGACCACGACCTATCTTGATCAACTAGTTTTATTACAAGATCTGCTTGATATGTTTTTCTATAGAGTTTGTAATATTTCTTATCCTTTTCTGTTGCGTGTTTTCCCCACAAATATAGCAATATACATTAGGGTAGTTCAAACGACGTCTTCCTGAAGAACCATTCTTTGTTAACAAAATAATATGTTTTAATAAGACTAAGATCAATAAAAGCATCCTGAAAATAATGCGATATTCAATGTTTGAAATGAAAGAGAACAATATTAAGTTGGCTGTCCGGGTGACGCCGCGTCCATGGCAAAGGTGCCGACGTTTCGGTCGCCATTCTGCGACCTTCCTCAGGGCGTAATGCACGGAGCTGTACTGTGCACGGGTTAATATAGGGCTACGTTCCCCTTCTACCTGTGTACCGGTTGGCCGGGTGGTCGGCCAATGCGGAGAGAGTGCACCGGCCAATCAGGGCCGGGCTCTCCGCGGTGCGCTGTTGACGGACGGCGCTCCGTCCGTTGCCGGACGTAGGGGAGCAGCTAGGACCGCGTCCGTTCGAGACCGGACGTCCTGGTAAAATAGGTGTTTCCAGGCATCGTGAAGACGAATGCCTTGGTCAGCATTAAGATTATGCGGGTGTTTAATTATTTCCACCGCCTCTTTTACCCTCCTCGTACCCCAGCGGTCTTCTCTGGCTAAGAGGCGAGTGTCATCAAATAAGATGGCATGGCCAGTTTTCCATGCGTGCAATGCTATGGCCGATTTATTCGTATTATTGTATTTATAATGACGAATATGTTCCCGGAGGCGTTCATCTACTGTGCGTCCCGTCTCGCCAATGTAACTATGGCCGCAGCTGCATGGGATCTCGTATACCCCTGATGACATAAGGGGAGGGACGCGATCTTTCACGCGTACAAGCTTTTGCCCAAGTTTTTCCTGGGCTTTGTAGGCCGTCTTTATATCAAAGCGGCTCAATAGCTTGCCAATCTTATCGGTGACACCTCGTATATACGGTAGAGTGGCTATAGTTTGGTTGGTATTGTCACTAGGTGTGGTGATATCGACCGTGTTGGAAGTGGTCGTAGCCTGCCGTACCGCTTGGTTGGCAGCGCTAGCGCTGTATCCGTTAGCTCGAAATGTGGTCTTTAGGAGCTCCATTTCAGAGTCCAACGATTCCTTATCACACACTCTAATTGCTCTGATGGCCAGAGTTTTCAAAACCCCCCGTTTAGTTGCCGGGTGATGGTGAGAGCCGGCATGCAAATAACGGTTTGTATGAGTGGGTTTACGGTAAACACTGTGTCCTAGTCTGCCGTTCGCTTTCCGACTCACCAGCACGTCAAGGAAAGGTAATTTTCCCTCATTTTCCACCTCCATCGTAAACTTAATCTTAGGGTGTGTGTTGTTAAGGTGCTGGAGGAAGTCAGCTAAGGTGTGAGGACCGTGGGGCCACACTACTAGTGTATCGTCCACGTACCGGAGCCAAACAGTTGGTTTTAGTGGGGCATTCTCCAGGGCCTCCGTTTCAAAGGCCTCCATAAACAGGTTAGCCACAACTGGAGAGAGGGGAGAACCCATGGCCGCTCCTTCAACTTGAGCATATAATTGCTCTCGGTATTGGAAGAAAGTGGACGTGAGACAGAACTCAGCTAAGTCGGCCCATTCCGACATGAGCCCACGGGAGCAAAGTTTTCTGCGTATGACAGTGGCCGCCTCGTCCACTGGAACCATAGTGAACAAAGACGTGACATCGAAGCTGACGAGGATGTCCGAGTCATTTATGCGGAGCTCCTTAAGAATGTCAATAAGGTGGGCCGAATTCCTGACAGCTGACTTGATGTCGTCAGTCAAAGGCTGCAGTTTATCGGTCACATAGCGGGCAAGAGGGTGGGTGGGGGAGTTAATAGCGCTCACAATGGGGCGCAGTGGCACGTCGGGCTTATGTATCTTAGGAAGACCATAAAGCCTAGGAATACAGTGGTTGCCACGTTTTAACCTAGGTTTGGCCTCCGACTCTATAGCAGCCGAGTTGTTGATCCGTGCCGCGACCTCTCCCCTCAGCTTACGAACGGGATTACTTTGCAGAACAGTATAGGCCTGATCTGTCAGCAACGCCTCAACTTTAGAATGGTAGTCAATAGTTTTCATGACCACCGTGGCATTGCCTTTATCTGCCGGTACTACAACGATGTCCTCACGCTTACGTAGTTCGCGCAACGCTAAACGCTCCTCGCGTGGCAAATTACTACGTGGCAATTTAGAATGGGCCAGAAAACGAGCCGATTCTCTGCGTATGTAGTCAGCCTGGTCGGCAGGCAGTTTTTGAAACCGCGTTTTCCACCCCTGCCACGATATCCGCGGTAGGAACGCGGTCGGGCACGGGGGCGAAATTGAGGCCTTTACTCAATACAGACACAGTAGCCTGGTTCAACTGTTCGTCAGTTAGGTTGACGACAGTACTCGTCAAGCCAACCCTACAGGCCTCAGGATGTTGTTTGGCCTTTAGTTTGTCGAATTTCCGAATTTGCTTACATCTAGATTTATCAAATACACTTTCCGCGGCTTCAGCCGAAACCGTATCAAGTGTGATAAAATCAGGTACACTAAGACAACATGCAAGCTTTAAATGAATATTAAGCAACTTACGTTCGATGTTAGAGAGTTGCATCCTGGTATCGCGGATCCTCTCACGCAGGAGGGCAAAACCCGTTCTACGGAGAATCCGCAATGCTGCCTGGGTCTGAGTCTGGTGACGGATTTCGAGAAAGGACGGCAGAACGTCCTCATCTCTGCACCGTTGGAGGAAAGCGAGCTGACTCAGCTTTCGTTTCCGTTTATCACGCAATGTAGTGAACTCACGAGTGAGTTTAAATATTTCCTCCCCGTAGAGGTTGGTCAAATGAGAGCGTAGGCTTCCGCGGCCGGAGTCAATATTAAGTTGGCTGTCCGGGTGACGCCGCGTCCATGGCAAAGGTGCCGACGTTTCGGTCGCCATTCTGCGACCTTCCTCAGGGCGTAATGCACGGAGCTGTACTGTGCACGGGTTAATATAGGGCTACGTTCCCCTTCTACCTGTGTACCGGTTGGCCGGGTGGTCGGCCAATGCGGCCAATGCGAAACGTCGGCACCTTTGCCATGGACGCGGCGTCACCCGGACAGCCAACTTAATATTGACTCCGGCCGCGGAAGCCTACGCTCTCATTTGACCAACCTCTACGGGGAGGAAATATTTAAACTCACTCGTGAGTTCACTACATTGCGTGATAAACGGAAACGAAAGCTGAGTCAGCTCGCTTTCCTCCAACGGTGCAGAGATGAGGACGTTCTGCCGTCCTTTCTCGAAATCCGTCACCAGACTCAGACCCAGGCAGCATTGCGGATTCTCCGTAGAACGGGTTTTGCCCTCCTGCGTGAGAGGATCCGCGATACCAGGATGCAACTCTCTAACATCGAACGTAAGTTGCTTAATATTCATTTAAGCTTGCATGTTGTCTTAGTGTACCTGATTTTATCACACTTGATACGGTTTCGGCTGAAGCCGCGGAAAGTGTATTTGATAAATCTAGATGTAAGCAAATTCGGAAATTCGACAAACTAAAGGCCAAACAACATCCTGAGGCCTGTAGGGTTGGCTTGACGAGTACTGTCGTCAACCTAACTGACGAACAGTTGAACCAGGCTACTGTGTCTGTATTGAGTAAAGGCCTCAATTTCGCCCCCGTGCCCGACCGCGTTCCTACCGCGGATATCGTGGCAGGGGTGGAAAACGCGGTTTCAAAACTGCCTGCCGACCAGGCTGACTACATACGCAGAGAATCGGCTCGTTTTCTGGCCCATTCTAAATTGCCACGTAGTAATTTGCCACGCGAGGAGCGTTTAGCGTTGCGCGAACTACGTAAGCGTGAGGACATCGTTGTAGTACCGGCAGATAAAGGCAATGCCACGGTGGTCATGAAAACTATTGACTACCATTCTAAAGTTGAGGCGTTGCTGACAGATCAGGCCTATACTGTTCTGCAAAGTAATCCCGTTCGTAAGCTGAGGGGAGAGGTCGCGGCACGGATCAACAACTCGGCTGCTATAGAGTCGGAGGCCAAACCTAGGTTAAAACGTGGCAACCACTGTATTCCTAGGCTTTATGGTCTTCCTAAGATACATAAGCCCGACGTGCCACTGCGCCCCATTGTGAGCGCTATTAACTCCCCCACCCACCCTCTTGCCCGCTATGTGACCGATAAACTGCAGCCTTTGACTGACGACATCAAGTCAGCTGTCAGGAATTCGGCCCACCTTATTGACATTCTTAAGGAGCTCCGCATAAATGACTCGGACATCCTCGTCAGCTTCGATGTCACGTCTTTGTTCACTATGGTTCCAGTGGACGAGGCGGCCACTGTCATACGCAGAAAACTTTGCTCCCGTGGGCTCACGTCGGAATGGGCCGACTTAGCTGAGTTCTGTCTCACGTCCACTTTCTTCCAATACCGAGAGCAATTATATGCTCAAGTTGAAGGAGCGGCCATGGGTTCTCCCCTCTCTCCAGTTGTGGCTAACCTGTTTATGGAGGCCTTTGAAACGGAGGCCCTGGAGAATGCCCCACTAAAACCAACTGTTTGGCTCCGGTACGTGGACGATACACTAGTAGTGTGGCCCCACGGTCCTCACACCTTAGCTGACTTCCTCCAGCACCTTAACAACACACACCCTAAGATTAAGTTTACGATGGAGGTGGAAAATGAGGGAAAATTACCTTTCCTTGACGTGCTGGTGAGTCGGAAAGCGAACGGCAGACTAGGACACAGTGTTTACCGTAAACCCACTCATACAAACCGTTATTTGCATGCCGGCTCTCACCATCACCCGGCAACTAAACGGGGGGTTTTGAAAACTCTGGCCATCAGAGCAATTAGAGTGTGTGATAAGGAATCGTTGGACTCTGAAATGGAGCTCCTAAAGACCACATTTCGAGCTAACGGATACAGCGCTAGCGCTGCCAACCAAGCGGTACGGCAGGCTACGACCACTTCCAACACGGTCGATATCACCACACCTAGTGACAATACCAACCAAACTATAGCCACTCTACCGTATATACGAGGTGTCACCGATAAGATTGGCAAGCTATTGAGCCGCTTTGATATAAAGACGGCCTACAAAGCCCAGGAAAAACTTGGGCAAAAGCTTGTACGCGTGAAAGATCGCGTCCCTCCCCTTATGTCATCAGGGGTATACGAGATCCCATGCAGCTGCGGCCATAGTTACATTGGCGAGACGGGACGCACAGTAGATGAACGCCTCCGGGAACATATTCGTCATTATAAATACAATAATACGAATAAATCGGCCATAGCATTGCACGCATGGAAAACTGGCCATGCCATCTTATTTGATGACACTCGCCTCTTAGCCAGAGAAGACCGCTGGGGTACGAGGAGGGTAAAAGAGGCGGTGGAAATAATTAAACACCCGCATAATCTTAATGCTGACCAAGGCATTCGTCTTCACGATGCCTGGAAACACCTATTTTACCAGGACGTCCGGTCTCGAACGGACGCGGTCCTAGCTGCTCCCCTACGTCCGGCAACGGACGGAGCGCCGTCCGTCAACAGCGCACCGCGGAGAGCCCGGCCCTGATTGGCCGGTGCACTCTCTCCGCATTGGCCGACCACCCGGCCAACCGGTACACAGGTAGAAGGGGAACGTAGCCCTATATTAACCCGTGCACAGTACAGCTCCGTGCATTACGCCCTGAGGAAGGTCGCAGAATGGCGACCGAAACGTCGGCACCTTTGCCATGGACGCGGCGTCACCCGGACAGCCAACTTAATATTGACTCCGACCGCGGAAGCCTACGCTCTCAAAGAGAACAATGTTTACATAAATATCGATATTTGTGTAAAATACTGTGAGTTTGGTGATAGCATTATTTATTTCAACGTTCAAAGTACAAAAACGAGAGCCAATTCATTGAAACTAACGACATAATTTGGATTCAGCATATCCGATTTGCGGTAAATTCGTGGCAAAATCCTGGGCAAATGAATTTTTTTTGTTGAGCGGTGTTATTTTCAGCAACGCATGAGGTCACTGACAAATTATTTGTGCGGTGAACTTCGAAATTTGGAAGTTTAAAGGTATGCATTTATGTTAACGAATGGAATATTAGAATATTGTGTTTTTGAGGCAGTATAATATTAAATCATTGCTACAATATTTGACTTAATGGTTTGTTTTAAGATATATTATACCCCAAAAATAAGAAAAGTCGCAGAAAATCCGTGTTTTGACTTTTAACAGAATCAAAACCTTCGATAAATTCTCTTTAATGGTGAAACCCGTTTTATTATACGATTTTTCGTTTTGGTTTTATTTGAATATTTATTTATACTTACATTGGGGGAACCACGCCCCTTTTTTCGAAAAGGGGTGTAGTTTTTCTAAAAAAAACCAAAGTCAAAAACAGACAACACCAGAAAATAATAGTAGAAGATGCTTCATAGTAAGATAGAAAATAAGACAAGATTTAGACGTAAAAATGTAAGGCATAACCTGTATCGTTTCTAGAGCATTACAAACTTCAGAACCCTTTCCCCGAAAGTTGACTTTTTGGCTGTCCTCAAACATCATATCTCCTGTTATATGTATGATACCCCGTTGATTCTTTTTTTGTTATAATTGAGAAACATGTAGCTAGTGCATGAACCAAAAATAAATATTTGAACCAATTAATACATAGAGAAAATTTAATTTTAAAAATTTTGTTTTTTGATTTTTTAACTTTGATACAAAAAAATATTTTAAATGTGTAAACACTAATGGTACAAATACTATTTTGATTCAGGCACTAGTTCAAATTATTTGTTATCACACAAAAAATGAATTAAAGTAATAGAGATAGTAGTTCAAAATTATGTTTATGCTCGAGGCCTATTTCTGTACAAAAAATTCCATTATCTCCCCCAAAAATTCATTTTTTCCCCTTAATGTTTTTGTTTTCACTGTAGACATATTCATTCAATAAATACACGAAAAATAATTACTAAGCAATATTTAAATTTTTGCTTGTTTGGGGTATAATATACCTTAGTACATTACTGAGTTTTAAGATTTTTGATTCGTACATACAATGGCACGTAAGAGGCGTTTTACTTTGGAGAGCGAACGTAAAAAATGAAAGAAAGATCGAAACAACAGAAGTGATTCTTGACGACTATTTAAAGAAGTTGGCAGGGGATTAGAGGAAACAGAAGTACTGATCCTCAGAGAAGTATACCCAGTAAAGTCAAAATGTAGTGTGAACATAAAGGGACGAATGCTCCGATACGATAAAAATGTCCAGGAAATTTATTTGGGCAAAATGTCTGTGTTGGGTGAGTACTGTAATGCGAGAAACTTTGCCTTGTAATGCGAGAAAAAAAGTACAAAGTAGGTTTATTTTTGCTGCCACAAAAGCAAAATAAAATCTCATACTGCTTCCCTTATGAGCTTACCGCCATCTTACAGAATCAAATTTCCAAAAATTATGAAGAACAAAGATATTACTTGAATAATACTAGAAGATATAATAATGCTTTAGCATTTATCTCTGGGCAAGCAAATATTTTAACTTTTTAAAACCGTGAGACCTATTATGAAAATTCATGGAACCATTCATTGGGAACGCTACATCCCAAGAATGAAAATCCTCCAAAGTATGCAAGTCTCTTTATTCTATACTCGGACACAGATTTACAATTCAGAATGAATCTACTAATAATGAATGTGAAGAAGATTTAATGACTTTACTGATGCACATGCTTCACAATTTCAATCATAATGCCCAACTGTTTCAAAATATGATTAATGTGGATGCAAATTTGAAACAAACCTGTTCCGATTCTGTTTCTACTTACATTTCTTGCTGACAATACTTTTGATAAAACACGTTACAATCAATCTACAACTGGAGAAATTGCTGCTTTATTTCTAAGTGACGACGGAGCTCCTCCCAACAATATTTCTTTTATTATTCATTCCAATGCATCTGGTCATCAGGTGAAAAGAATTACTGCTTTCAACCCTTTTGCTGATCCCATGTCTTGTCCATTACATTTCCCATGTGGAGAATCATCGTGGAAGCTTGGTCTGCCATGATTGTGTCCATACAACGTCGATTCATAATACTCAGTTGCAGTACTATTCTTATCGCTTAGCATTAAGATATGAGTTCAGCCTTTTGCACAGAGGAAGAGTGTTCCGACAATACGTTGTAGATGTGTATGTCAAAGTTAAGGGTTCACGATTTGCATGTGTAATGTCGCATCAAAAGCAACTTAGAGCCGAGAACTACCAAGAACTAATGGATTTACTCTCTTCAGGAGCTCATGAGTGTTTTACGAGGGGCATTCAATAATTAAGGCGACATATTGGTCTGGAGATATAAACGTTAATTTTTGCAAAATGGGTCATTTCCTACGTTTCTATATAATCTCTATCAACACATCTTCACTTGTCGCAGGAGGTTACCTGCTATTTTACACCCGATGCAAGTAACTTTTTCCTGGTGTTTGAACCAATTTCCCACAATTCTTTTGGCATCCTCGTTATCTTGAAACTTCTTCCCACGGAATGTCTCCTTCAGTGGACCAAACAAATGAAAATCAGATGGTGCTACATTGGGGATGTGAGGGGGATGAGGCAGTACCTCCCAACCAAATTCTCGATGGTTTCACAAGTGATGAGATGTGCTTTGATCTGCTGGAGAATTACAGCTCTCTTCTGGTATTCACGTCTCTCTCACGGCTGGCTTCACCTTGTTCACAAGTATATATGAGTAGTATTGTTAGCTTATTGTGTTAGATTCCAAACAAAGACGAGAGATTCAAAAAAACAGTTTTTGTTTATTTTACAATATAATTACAAGATTCTCGAATCCGGGTACAATTTCTTATTGCGAATAACAGGAGAGAGAGAGCAGAAAAACTTAGCCGGGTCGCCAACAGCCAGTAGAAGTTCCAATAATGCCGGGGGTCGCCAAGTACCCTGAAGAGAAGTCCGTTGTAGTAGCCCAGTTGCCGTCACCAGAATCTTCGCTGCCAAATCGCTGTTCTCTCCGTTGCCGACCAGTACCTCGTTGCTCGCTCTCCTACGACTGCGCCCCGGGGCCGGGCCGGCGCTGCTTTATAGCCCGCCAGCCGCTGCCGCTCGCTGACCAGCCCCGCCATAGGGGCAGCGGCGAGTCTTAGCGCGTCTGTTCACCCGTGACGGGCGCGCGCTCTCCGCCCTGGCCGGCCCGCTGCCGCTGTCCGCCGCTTTGATCGATGGCGTCTCCGACGCTGTGACGCGGCACGGCGGCGGGACATTTAACTGCGCGCGGGTGGTCACAGCATATTGTACGCCGTTCTGCGACATAATCTCAAAAACACTCCTATTGCATCCCAAAACACCGACAACAGGTCTTTTCCTGATGATGCGGCGAGAACGATGTTCGTTTGTCATTGAGTCTCGACCACTTTTGAACTCTTGTACACAATTATTATTTCCGTGGTTCACACGACTTTCGTCAGACATTTTAGTACATTCTAGAGTATTTATTAGCTGATTTTTCACCTTTAGCAAATAATGAAAGAATCACAGAACGTTGTTCAATCAATGTGGAATTTTGAAGTGGACTGGTCATCGTTCAACTTAACCTTCCAGCGGGCGCGTTGTCGTAAATTTTACGACAATAGCAGATTTTTTTGTTTCGCTGTCAACTCATTGTTGTCAAAGTCTTCTGCGTTCTTGGTATTCCTTGCAGGTATCTTTAGTGATGCATTCCTGCAGCCACTGTTTAGTTTGCACGGTATATTCAGTTTTCGTAACGCTCTATTCGGGATAAGTGCATTGTGACGAAAACTTTACGCTGCGCGTTGGCTGTTGTGCTAAAATATTGTATAATAATTTGACCTAATCGAAATTTTCTGTAAAATGTCCAGATAAAGAATTCATGTGAACGAAAATTAGAATATTCTTCAAGAGCTGTCTGATCAGAGGAAGATCATGAAATGGACAGTGACAGTGGCAGTAAACGAATGTTGAAGATATAGACGAGCATCAGAACGATACTGGAGTCGGAACAAGATCTTTTTGATACTAAATACGAACGTTTATCAACGGATATGTCTTTTGGTAGTAAATATCATTCTTAGATATTATAATGCGACATAAATTCCTTTGTTCTACAATTTCTTTGAGTTTTTTCAAGAGTCATTGAATTTACGACACGCACCTGCTGGTGAGAACATTTTACGCGCGCCCGCTGGTAGGTTAATTTTGGTGGTTATGAACACAACAAAGATGATAAACCAGATGATAAGCGCTCATCCCAGTGATGCTTACTTACAGTCCTAAAATTACAACACTTTTTGTCTCCCGACCAATATGAGCTTTTAATTATTGAAAGACCCTCAGAGTAAGCATTTTCTAAATTACAAAATTGGAAGACACCGATTTTTATCTTAAACAAACTCTGTTGTAAAAACTCGGGAATTTTGATTTGTAGTTCATTGCCTGTATGCACACCACCTGTTCATTCATCAACTATCTAACTTCCACTAACGTAAAAATTATGCAAACTTTCGAGATAGAATTCAGTCAATATATAACATTTTTAAAATTACTGAAATATTGTTATTGAAATAATTAGTCCCCTCGTTCCTATGGAACGGGCAAATTTCCAAGGTAAGTGTCATTAGTAATTGGGGCTTATTTCTAGAAAGAGTGTGGATACAGTACGATTAAAGAGGCCACAGGCCCCGACCGAGAGGCCCTGACCGAGAAGCCCTGACCAGAGAGGTCACCACTGCGAGGCCCAGTCCGAGAGGCCTCGACCGAGAGGCCCCGACCGAGAAGCCCCGACCGAGAGGCCCCGTCGAAGAGGCCCCGACCGAGAGGCCCAGACCTAGAGGTCACCACTGCGAGTACCCAACGGAGATACCCTGACAGAGAGGCCAGAACGACAGGCCCCGTCCGAGAGACCCTGACCGAGAGGCCCCGTCCGAGAGGATCCGACCGGGACACCGTGACCGACAGGCCCCGACTGAGAGGCCCCGTCCAAAAGACCTCGATAGAGAGGCCCGACCGAGAGGGCCCGACCGAAAGGCCCCCACCAAGAGACCCTAACCGAGTGGCCCCGGTCGAGAGGCCCAGACTAAAAGGCCCCAGACCGAGAGGCCCTTAACAAAGACACCCTGACCAAGAGGACCCGAGCGCGAGGCCCCGTCCGAGACGCCCCGAACGAGAGATCCTGACCAAGAGGCCCCGTCCGAGAGGCCCCGACAGAGAGCTCTCGACCGAGAGGCCCCAACCGCGAGGGCCCCGACCGAGAGGCCGCGACTGCGATGCCCCGACCGAGGAGCCCCGTCCGAGAGGCCCCGACCGGGAGGCCCTGACCGAGAGCCCCTGACCGAAAGGCCCCGACCGAGAGACTCTGATCGAGATGTCCTGGCTCAGAGATCCTGACCGAGAGGCCCCGACTGCGAGGCCCCGTCCGAGGGGCCCCGACCGAGAGGCTCCGACCGAGAGACATCAACGGATCTCGATAGCGGGCTGTAGAGAGGGTGAGAGTGGTTATGATTGGCAGAAGGGTGGGTGGGGAAGATGAGATGGTGCTGTATTTAGGTGGAGGGAAGAATGTGGTGGTGCGAAGTGTTTGGGAGGGAACGGGAGGGAGCTCGCGTTGTCAGAGGCAGACTGGGGGTGGGCCGCGTTTGCGAAGAGCCGGCTCCTGCAATTGGATCGGCCGCAGTTAACTGCGAACTGCGGAGCCGCCGACCTCTTGGCTCTTGCGTCAGCCCCCGCCGAGTCTTGCGGTGACCATTGCCTTCTGGCTGTAACCTCCCTTCTCTTCCTGAACCTCGCTCTCCCCGCTGGTTATTGTTGCCTCCTTTCTATCGCGTACCTTCTGGGCGTTATTTGAGGTTCTCCATCGCTTTTCGCTCTAATCTTGCTTCCTTCCATGTCGTTCTAACGCGTCTTGGTAATCACCAGTAGCTTGTCTACAGCAACATGCCGTTCTGAGGCGTCCAGCAAGGTTTTACTCTCGTTACAGCAGTTCCAACCTTTATAGCCTATCATCGTTAATATATTTTACCTTATCCGAACAGCTTTGTAGATAATTTACTTACGTGTAAATGTCTCTTTATTAGTGCTAATAAAAAGCTGAATGTTCATTAATTTTTCAATAAAATAATGTTTATGTTTCATTAAATAATGAATGAACATATATCGAAAAAACACACACACACTTAATGTAACAGAGAAAATAGCACATTTATTTCGGAACTTTGTGAATATATGAATGTGATATTACAGTTTGGATACTTGAATTTCAGGTTCCCAAATTCAGAAACTCTTGTTTTTTATTTGTATCTTTTGTCATAATATTTGTGTCAGCATCGGAAAACTTACTAGCTTGCCCGTTGCCAATCATAATTCGACAACCAGTTTTCACTTTCTGCTCTAACGATTCCTCAACATAGCCTTTAGCACTGTTAACAAATTACAAACCTCCCATGACGTTTGAGGTTCATTATCTCAGTTCCATGTTTTGCTAAAGTAATCTCGAAGATCGATGCAGTGATCCAGATAACGGATCTTCTAACTTTTAAGATTTGTTGCGCCGGTTTTCGGCCTACGCGTTGAATAGCACATATTCCCTTTCGCATGGATACACACCAATAACGACGCTCAACTTCCAAAATAGGACGCCTGACATTATTAGATTATTAAATGTCATCTGACATTACATTTAAAATCACGGTCTTTTGTTGTTGTTGTTATTATTATTATTATTATTATTATTATTATTATTTTTCCACTACATCACGACTAAAGATGTTATGAGTCGGCTGAATATAAAGTCTACTCTAGGTTGCAACCAGCTACCTAAGGAGTAGATCTAGGGACTGTTGGTGCCTCTACAATACTTTGCGCAAAATATGGGCTGTTCCAAATAAAGCAATTTCTTGCACTTCCCAGTCTTTGAATTACCGGGGAGTTTAGACAAGTTCTTACTCAAATTTTGCGGAACAAATACCAGAGCTTCCGATATAACTATCGGGGACGACCTGTGCTTTTACACCCCACATTCGACTGATCTCGATTTCCAAACTCTTGTATTTAAGACGTTCTCTGCCTCCTTGGTAACGACGTTTTGATCGCAAGGCACAGCAACAACATCGATAAGTAAACACGATTTTTTCGCCAAATCCCGGATAAACTATATCCGGTTTGTTGCCGCTATCATGCGATCCGTTTGAATTTGTTGGTCGTACAATCCAACAGACGTCACCGGTTTTTGGTGA